>JAANSM010005074.1:0-10509 GCA_036850725.1 Orchesella villosa | reverse complement strand
TGCTATGATACGCCTTTTGCATCTACAGCCATTAATAAACCCATTTGATGTAGCTTTCGAAACGCTTCAGATTTTCTGAAATGGAAGTCTGCACGGAACTACTGAAAACATACTTTTTTGATGATGAAGAAGGAAAACTGGTAGCAATATAGGCAGTGGACATGAGGTGCTATATAGGCATTCATCACTTCATTTCTATATGTTGTTGTAAGAGCACTAAAATTTAAGCGAATAGCGAGAACTGCGATTTATTTTGCATGCCATGTTTTATAACCTAAACTGATTTACTTGAAAATCCTTTATATCTTTGTAACCGTGTGTTGCGAAAAGCAAATAAAATTAAAGCTTTTAAGCTGATTTCTTGGGAGCGCATATATTTCAGCGGTGATCCTATATGCACTGACGGCAGATCCATGAGCTCCATTAAGAACGCTTCGTGCAAAACATGAGACTTGCGAATATGTCACCAGGCTTTCTTACTTATTATTCTGAATGTAAAACAGAATATAGGGAATGTAATTTAATTCTGTTTTGTTGCCTATGAAGACGTGTCTCAAAAAATTTGCAAGAATGTATACCATGCGAATACCTTTGTGAGTAGTGTTAAATGTTATATAACGTTTGAGTTTGATGTGTAAATAACGGCACATAAAAAGTTCAGCTAGGAAAGGCTCGTGCTGGGACTACTTTTTGTCAGCTCATCTTTTGCGATGTTGCGAGTAAAGAGGTACCTGTAAATACTTTGATTTGTGCTGGATGCTTTATTCTTTACAATGACATATAGGTCTGGCCCGAGGCTGCAGTTGACTTAACAGGTAACAGCTGCTTTGTTACACGCGTTCTCTCAAGTGGAGAAAAGTTAAGGCAATATGCATCGTATGCAAAAAGCTTTAGAATGACGCTGATTGCACGTTTCGATTGTGAGTGAACAGTACTATATCGTTGACTGCACGTCTAACTGCACACCGATACTGTCGCAACCTGCTTTCTACTACAGGTTTTCTTTCTTATAGTCAAAAAGTAAATCCAAATCCAAAATGAAAGCTCTAAAAACTGCTCTTATTTCACTGCCTAAGTTGAGATGTCTTTCTGAATGAATTAATTTGGTAAATATATGTTATATATAATCGTAGTAAGTACGCATCCATATGTAATATAAATAAATAATAATAAAATGGTAATAGTTGATATTTATATTCAATCTAAACGTTGCTTCTTAATTGTAGCGACTATAATTCTTACTGTGATGAATATTTCATGCATGAAACAATTGATGAAAACTTGAGATATATAGAGGTAATGTGAAAATTATACAGAGTGGCTACAATGATCACGATGCAAACAATTGCATTATGCACTGCACAAAAAAATCATGAGAAATGCAATTTAAAATATGAAACAAATATAAAAATGCAAGGTTGAAACTGGCTTTATATTATTGCAAGCTAAATGTACAATTTCATCTACATACATATGTGTATCAAGTGAACGCATCTACTTTAACGGCTGAGCGAAGGAATCGTAAATAATGTTCGTTGTTCATTGTATATTGTTATGTGTGCTAAATCGTGAGTAACTAACTGGACGCTAGCACAGTAAACTGATGACTACATCAACGATGAATTCATTATTTATCGTCAGTCAGCAGTCGGTAGAAAAGTATCGCGTTAAATTACTTCGCAGCATACCGTTACACCAGTGAAGGGAGCAAAGTAGTACAGAATGCGTGAGGGCTTATCAACACAAAAGTACATACGGTCAATTCTCACCAAGACGGTGTAACTCGTCCTTCTGATAAACGTGTATAACCATGTGGGACGGTTTAGTTACAAAAACAAAAATTATTTATGATGCATCGTGAATGAAAATGTGCAGGCTCTCTGGCAGAAAAAAATCACAAATTTAGATATTTACATATACAAACAGAAATAAGCAAACGGCATGACACATTTTTTGTTGCTCTCTCTTCTCTGAGATAACAATATTGATGGTTGTAAATGTACCGCTCATTAATTAACTCTCATGGGAATGTGTACAGTACAGCTGTGGGCAATTCCATAATATAACATATAGCACAAAATTCTAAACCAAGAAAACGGCTAAGAAAAACATCACGTCAAAGTATTTTTCTTTAGGATTTGCACTTACTTTTGATCTGGGATGTGATAAGGAAGTCAAAATATTTTCATTTTTCATTATTCATTATGTTATATGAACTGAACACATTATTTGTATACATGTAGTCATTAAATTTCATCTATTGAAAACTCAAGCTAATGCTGTCGTTTATTTCATTCCTTTATGTAATAAAACTGCATTTTTATGCATTATTGTGAATTGGGTATCATATCTTCGTAAAGGATGATGAATTATGACATGAGAATCTTTTTAACAATGCACTCTTTTACCTCTTGAACCTTTTAGATCCTCCACGTTGAAACAACCAAACAAGATCCAATCTCACAAGCTTATCGTATGTAATGTAATGCAAAGAAGTGAATGTTTACGCATAATGCTTGAGAATTTATTGCAAGAGACAGGTTACATGGCATAAACAGAAATGCATGTAAATGTACGTAAGCCCATATGTACATACATATTTGTACGTACGAAAGGTTAAGGAAATTATTCATGAAGCGTTCACCTCACAGGAAACTTGATCTAATGCACCATGAATGCATAACTCTCATCGTTATACGGACGTGAAACACAGTGTAAGGTGAAATACATAAGAATTGTAAGCATAAAACATTGTAAATAATGTATTATTCATTTTGATACTCACATGTGTGTATATGGATAAAACACTCAGAAAAGCGAACACATCTGCAGGCTCATGTTTATATTATTACTGGGGGAAATGTTAGAAAAAAGGAAGAAAAAACCCTGAGATAAAGAGAATGTTAGGCAGCGAATGAATGAGTTGTTTTTGATTCAGCACCGGATTAAAAATCGATGCAAAATTCCATTTAATGATACCCCACACGTGCCATCCATTTATTGTAAATGTCATCGCATCACTAAACCTATACTCAACCACTATCATCACAGTATTACATCGCGTAGTGGAGGCAGAAGTGATCAAATAAGAGAACCGGATTATCATCAATATCGCTCTCCTTGAATTCTTCGAACCGTTATCATATAAACTTATACGATGTGAAAATTTTAAGTTTGTTTTCCCCACCCTACAGTTTATAAAGATGAAATGTGTAGAATATAACACTCGATCTCATACAGGAACTTCAATTCACTGCCGTGAACGAATTACTTAGGACAATCCCCCAATTTTTCATAATTCCTTTATGCTTTCCTGGTGCAATTACAAGACCACATTTGAGTTACAAAGGAGATGGAAGAACCTATCGTGATGTTATGTAGAATGAGTCTGCGATTCGTGATGCAGCGTCTTCATTCCAGCTTACTAATAATGATGCAAAATGGGTGTGAGAGAGAGAGATGGAACAAAGCAAAGCAGTTCACCAAGTCGTTATTCTATATGAAAGCGTTATTTTAATCCAATTTAGCAGTGACATAGCAAATGAAACTCATTGTCAGAACATCTAAGCTCTATACCATATGGTTTCTACCAGAATGCTTCCCTCCCAGAATCATTAAGTATGAATACGAAATGGCAATTGCTTTCTCCATCTGCAACAGCTTTCTCTACCACCCTTCTCAACTCAAGATCTGCTTGCTATATAGCAAACCATTTCATGATCGAGTATAATATGGTTCGTTCCAAAGACACAGTGGATGCTGGTCGAGCAATCCATCTTGTCCCCTTAAGTCGACTCAAAGTTCCCCAACAATGCATAAACGTCAACTAGTTGTGGCCTGATGGTTTAATATGGTTCGTTCTAAAGACACAGTGGATGCTGGTCGAGCAATCCATCTTGTCCCCTTAAGTCGACTCAAAGTTCCCCAACAATGCATAAACGTCAACTAGTTGTGGCCTGATGGTGCTAAACATTAGCCATAAGCATAATTTACAAGACTATTAGACCAAGTCATTTATGTTGTGACTTGGGCCAATAAACCGGCCAGATCTAGAGCTCAGTATGACAGGAAAGAAATGGATTTCCGTGTTTCCAGCTGTACCATTCGCATTACGATATATTGGAATCCTTACAACGTGCGTTGCTTTGTCTTTATAAAACATAACTACGGAGCAGTTATGGTCCAAGCAATGGTAATAGAGTAGTAGCAGATCGTGCCGGGATGCAATTATTTTGCTTGGAATCCTTACAACGTGCGTTGCTTTGTCTTTATAAAACATAACTACGGAGCAGTTATGGTCCAAGCAATGGTAATAGAGTAGTAGCAGATCGTGCCGGGATGCAATTACTTTGCTGCCTGTCTTGGGTGATGAAATAAAACATTATTTCTGCAAATCTTCGGTTTTAACAATTTCCTTAGCTGTGATTTGCGATTGAAAGAAGAAGACTTCTACTTATAAGGAAACTGCAATAATTAATATTAATTTCATCAGCAAGTACGAAACCATTACTTTCAAAATGGCAGGAGGGATGAAAGAATCAAGTTTGGGCTATATAAAAGAGGATCAGAAGAATTTCATAAGCCGGTAGNAGTTTGGGCTATATAAAAGAGGATCAGAAGAATTTCATAAGCCGGTAGATATACATACATACCGTAAAGCTGTGTGTTTATTCTTGATATACGTACTTACGTACAAACATTTTAAAGAAATATCATTGCTCTACCAAAGCATACTACATTTATCATTGTTGTAGTCTTTCAAAATTATACAGAACGATAGAACTATGCTTTGGAACGAACCACTACGTGAGTGTCTACCAATAGCATCAATTCGCTTCTTTTGGATCAACCATTTACTACCGAATTGTTTTCCTTTTGTTGCGGGCAAATGCTGCCGGTATGGTCTGATTTTGATATAGAACAAAATAGTATATATCTACTGATCAAATCATAACTTCCAATGCAATGTGCCAATGTATACCATGTTAAAGCCGGGCATGCATGCGTGGGGAATCGAACATCAACTTTTGTCTGTTCCGGAAAACAACTGAATTCAGGAGAGAATCATTGGTAAAATGTACAAGGAAACCCCAACGGAGTTGCTGCGTAAAACTTACATTCACATTTTCCCCACTTGGAAGTATATTTTACGTGCTTTACCATTGAACACAGTTATTATAACATTGAACATGTATAAAATGAATCGAATCTCTTTCCACGTGCATATGCATACAAGTACATATATGTTTATATGGTTAATTGGAAGTACAACAATCTACCCTCACTTTTCATGTGCTCTGCATATCCCCATAAATAATACAGAGATTTCCTGTTCGAAGACAACAAAATTTATTCACGTACATATAGGCAAACCATCCAGTTTTATGTGTTTGCGATTTACGATATAAACATTCCCGCATACAGGAAGAGAGAAGATGAAGCAAATTTAATTAGGGATTGTTTCTAATTTGATCAACGCGATACGCAACCTATCGCCCCTAGGATTGTGCTTCACGACTTAAAGCAAACTAGACATCATAGTTGATTTTGACCATATAAAAAAAGTTTTCGATTCCAACGGGAGCCAACGAAGGACTGCGCAAGTTGAATGATCGCATTACTCCGCAGTGGCCCTTGTTAGAAATATCTATACTGTGTTGCTGCCCTTTAACTAACACTTCTTGACCTGCTTAGCAGATTAAGCGTCAAATTTTCTGCATGACTAAACTTTTCTTGTCGTCTAATTCTAATTTGAAGTGCCTTGCATGCCGAAGCAAGCCACACATTTCGTTGAAGTAGATACATATATATAAGTTGGGCACTTGTGCCATGAATGTATCTACGTCTGCAAGAGACAGTTTGTTAGTATAGAATTCGATTGCTTACATTGTCACCATTATAATTTTCTGAGAAATGATCAAACGTAGCCTTGAGTATGTGCACTCTTAATAATACGTTTACAAAGTAGCAGTGTCGACTCCGTTGAAAGGAGCAACTAATCGGAAGGAAAGTTTGGAAAAGAGCTTAAGTCAAATATGGAAACGTGATGAAATATGCAAGTGAGAGGCACAATGCTCAGCAGTGTCACTTGGAATGTTCTTCTCAAGTAAACACAAAATCCTTAGACGAACATCTTGAACAGCAACTTCTTTCTACGTTTACCAGACAAATTGTCGCTTGGGTTTATCGTTGTCGTTTGTAATATGTACTGGCAAGGCATTTGACATGGAAATGGTGAAATATCAAATCTTCACATAGTGCATTCAACAGTGCTACGATAAAATCGAGAACTAGAGATTCTCTACGAGCGATACGGTTGAATAAAATGGGAGTGCGTATATCATACTAGCATACGTGTGTATGTCATATGTTCCAAGTCTCAAATGTGTCTATATAGGAAATGTACAGCAACATGACACTCGCAGTCAAGCGTAGCTTGTTATCTCACAAGTTGAACAAAATACGCCTAATTTACTTGAAAGAGGATATATGCAAAAGATAGTATTTTTTCCTCCTTGCACATTCATATAACACGAACATGACAAGGTGATGTTAGTGTTGTTGGGCTTCGGAAAAAAGTTACAGGCACAACTTCACAAATATTAGCACAAACTACTAAATTAAACTTTGACGCTTGGTCTTTTCCGCTGAAACTCAGAAGCCAAAAACTGATGTGCAAGCAATCAAAAACATGAGTTTCGTTACTACTATTCTAGTATTTGAGTTTCATGACAAGTAATTCTATTTGGCCATGGGAGTCATCTTTACTGCAAGTCGGGAAGAATTATAAAAGTTGTAAATTGAACATAAAACATTGTATGGGGGAGGAACTCAATGGGAATCCCAACTTGAATTGGTTTCAAGACAAATATAGTAAATACGCCCAAGGTTTAGAGAAATATTTTTTCTTCAAATTGTGTTGGAAGGAAATCAGCTAAAGGGTGCTGGGTTTTCGGAGTGTACGCTAGAAAAGTAACCTAAATTTCTAAGAAACATAGCCTTCGAACGCTCGAACTCAAATTGGCTTTACATGTCTTTCAGACAAAAAGTCAAAGACATTTAATATTACAAACCGACACTAAAACAAACAAAAAACTTTCAGGGCCTCCGTACCACATTCCAGCTAAGCAAAGTTTTTACGATAATTTGTCTTCATGTCGACCAAGCTATCGCCAATCATCCATTAGCCTATAACCCAATCACTCATTTCATTAACGAATCATTTTAATATCTGATGGGAGTGATCTCAAAATGCAAACGTACATATGTATACTAGTAACAGATCCGGTACAAGCTTCATGAAACGAATACGATACGAGCTTCTACCAAATCACTAGGATGTAAGCGAAACAAACTTTTCCTGCGTATCATCAACATCATCTGGCTCTGGCAGTTTTGCAAAACCAGTCATTTTGGTTCATTAGTGGGTGTGCTTTGGTGTGTCATGTACAAATTTTCATGGTTCATTAGAGCAAATGCTGCAACAGCAAAGTGTTAATTGGCAGCGTTGATTCGAATCGGAAATTGCGGCAACATTAATGAAATTCTCCCATATACTTGCAAAATTTTGAGAGTATGAGTTTGCATGTGCGTGCATGTTTACTTGTACGCTAATTCAAGAAGACAACAGTAACAACTTTCATTTTGGGATTTTATGGTTGTTACAGTTTGCCTACGAATTTATAAGTCACGTGCTTCGAGCCCCTTCACTATGCATTTACTTGTACGCTAATTCAAGAAGACAACAGTAACAACTTTCATTTTGGGATTTTATGGTTGTTACAGTTTGCCTACGAATTTATAAGTCACGTGCTTCGAGCTCCTGCACTATGCACATGACAGTACACATTGATAATGATTATGATGACAGTGAAATGTTGCTGCTGATATATATAAACCTTACAACACAGCGCATGTAATTAAAGAAGTAAAGATAATCAAAAAATGAGCACACTTTTACCGAGTACCACAAAACCATATATATTTATAACTTACGATTCCAACTTGTGTCTCTGCCACATGAAAGGTACACGTGCGAGCTGATGAAGAAACCAGATACAAACAAACGTATTAATATCTCGCTGCAGGAGCATCTCGAAATTAAATTACTTGCATTGTTTTAAATGCCAATGTTTAACCCGATCTCCTGTCTATGCTTTTCATACTATTCGCTAAAAATATTAAAAAGGCTTATTTATTTACACTCACTGTTTGGAGATCGACTAAAACATAAAAATATTTAGATACGTACCACAGTATAACCAAACACACTTCAGTTAAAGTCGATGGCAAATGTACATACAGGGTGTAGAAAAACAAGGGAAGGGAAATTTGTTGCATCAATTTGGACCTGTATGGGGAGAAGACGGAAAGGAACGTTCCATTTACTTATGACACTTTGCCATTTAAGTAAAAAGAGCTTGTGTAAACTGAGAATGAGTAAACATTTTGCTCAAAAGTGTACACTTCCATATCCATTTTAAAGACCCATGTGTAAACATTGGGAAAAGGAAAATGGACCCATTGTATAAACAGGAGACAAGCTTGAAAAGACAGTAAAGGGGACAAAACTAGCTGTGCAAACTATGCATCTGCCATGTGCTCCTCTGTTGTTAATCCTAAGAGAAGTGAGGATATTTTATATGTAAATGATATTTCTTTACTTTTCATTATCTCGCTATCTCCCTCAATTATCTACTTCGCTGTAAACATATGCTTAGCTAGGGTGACAATAATCCTGGTAACAACACGCAGCTTCATACCCAACGCACTTCTGTTGTCATTTACACCAAAAGGACATTATTAAGCAGAAGGTTTCATCAGAAATACCACACCAAACATATACTATGTAGAGTAAATAGGTTGGAAGTTAAAAAGGATGTAACGTGCAACTCAAAGCATTTTTATCTGGACTGCCGAGACTACTGTACGTGATGCATGGTGTTTGCCTCAGTGAGAGAAGAGGAAACGGAAGTACGCTCATTTAAAATACGGTGTCAGTAACCCATCTGGTTTGAGCTAGGAGATTGTTGAAAAGGTGATACTGGGATTTACAAATCAGATGTGTTCTAAGTTCTAATCCAACATTCAATTGTACCTACATTTGATAAGAGCACCCATTTTGACTTTGACTTCATTAATTTTTATTTCAACTTCAATATTTCAAATTGGATATGAAGGGAATTAGACTCTTTAAATTATATGGATTATTTAAAATTCGTTCTTTATAACGAACCTAATCACTGCTTAGCTAAAAATCTAGTTTCTCGCACTAATAGTTACCTTTATAGAAAGAAATTGTGGTTAGATATCGATGTAGCATACATAATGCCATGTGAATTCAAGTACCAAAATAAATATGAGGCATCGTCATCCCATCGTGCTTGAAGCATTCTGTTTTCAATCTTTTCGTTTCACAACAGCATAGCATAGTAACTAGTACCGCACTGACAGACTAGCGTAAAGTGAGGCAGTGAAGTGACCATAAACCGCCGTAAACCAAGGTCGGCTCATTATCCTTCATTTTCAAAATCATGACTCATGACTCCAATTATAGCCAAAAACGCTGGTTACGATCTTAAGATGCTTTAAAGGAAAGAAAAACACATCAGTCGTGTCATTACAAAGATGTATACTATGTGTGCATTAAAACAAAACGCTTATAACAAAATGCACATGTGAAACATCTTGATCGTACCACGATCTGTAGGATACACGTCACGTGCAAACATTTCGTTGTACAAAATGGTCGGGCAGCTTATTTTATCGACCATAATGTGCATGTGCTCTTGACATATCACGAATTCGGCTTTTCATAGTTACAGTGAATTTCTTTTCTGTCCTAACAGAAAGTAACGTTTCATACTCTTCCCGTACAACTTTAAATTGAAAGCTTTCAGCATTTCATTGCTGGAGTATACTCTGAAGATGGTCGATACAGATATGCTAGATACTTAGATCTTGATACTTTTCAGTCTACTATCTGTGTGTGTGTGGCCTAAAACCAAAACCTAGAGTTATTGGTTGTTGGTTTGTTTAGTTTTCAGGAATATCATTAATTTTTTAGTGAACACAGACATTCATAACCGCAGTTGTTGATAAATGTTTTTATGGCAAAGCTGGCTTACATTGCTTTCTGGAAAAGAAATAAATTGATTTTACGGGACAGATGCCTTGTTTAACCTTTAACCAACACACCCACGTAATACGTAGCCTACATATATAAGCATCTTAAAACTATTCACAACGGCTCATAACGTTGTGATTCTTTTAGTCTCACAGAACACAGCAAAATTCAAAAAGATAGAGATATATGAGTAGCAGGAAGAGTCAAGATTGGAGTAGAAAATAAAGATCTGCTAATGTAATCACTACATTATAGTGAAGTCCATTTCGTTTTTTACAACGTTTTTTTACTTTAAACTACTCATCATTAAAACCCCTTTGAAGTAAACTCACATTTAAATGAAATATAATTTCTACATTGTTATTTAAGTTAACGGTTACAGC
>JAANSM010005073.1:0-10509 GCA_036850725.1 Orchesella villosa | reverse complement strand
TCTTATATCTATTGATTTTTCACCTTTAAAAAGAGCATTTATTCGAGCTCATCTGTGAGCGGCTTAAGTACCGAAAAGTGAAATATTGGTGGAATTTTGATTTCAGAGGTAGTTTTTGGTCTCCACGACCTCCTGAGTACTTGGCTTAAGTTAATCAATTTTTACTACATATAAAAGCTTTAGCCGAAAAATGTGGGAACAAATTTTAGTTGCCACCCGAAACTATTTTTGCCATAAATATTTTGTTAGAAACGGGATTTGTAAAGTGGCTTTATAGATACTGATTTCGACGATGATGTTATGATATGCATTTTTCATCAATTCCTTTGTTCACATCAACACTTTTCATTCTTTTCAAACTTACATACAATTCGTCATTATGGAGTATAGCCAGGGTACTTTTGTTATTACTATCGTTACCGGCCCTTAGCCTGTAAGACCTGAATCCGGTATGGTACCCGAATCCGGTATGCCCCGAATCCGGTATGACAACTAGCCGGTATGCCCCGAATCCGGTAAGGCTACTTGCCGGTATGACAACTAGCCCGGTATGCCCCGAATCCGGTATGACAACTAGCCGGTATGGCCACTTGCTTTGTTGGTATGCCATTTAGCCTGTATGGCCACTTGCCGTAGTACCATATTTGCTTAAGAGCTACTTGCAGGTACGAGAACTAGTCAAAAATCTTTTTTTCATATTTTCACATAAAATCGATCGATGATCACAGTGAAATGGTTTTTACACATTTTGCGACCCCAGACTTGGGGGAGGTGATGAGGGTTACATGCATTTTAAATGGTAAAAAATCTTTTTCCTCGAATCTTATAAAGAATCATTAGCTGATTACAGGGCAATGACTTTCACACTTATTGTGACCCCAGACAAAATAATGGGATGATGATTACATTCATTTTAAATGACGCAATATCCTTTCCCTCGATTTTTATGTAGAATAATTAGCTGATCACAGGGGAATGGCTTTTTTGTGACTTATTATTGTGGGGAGTCAGAAGTCCAAATGTACTGAATGATCAATTGCCAATCAGAAAACTATGTTTAAACTGACGATGCCACATTTTACGATTTTATTATAAAATTTAAAAAAATGTGCATATGTTTCGGTACCTCTGCAGGGTCTTCTGCACTCAGGAGATTTTGTTGAAAAAATATATTAAAAACGCACTACTTGCGATACCGCTGTAACACATATGCTCAAATAAAAAGAGTTGTATCCTATAAAGCATAAATAAAACAGGGACACACGTTCGCAAAAGTTGGAATTTTTCTACGTGAAACTGTTTGCACGCGATCCGGTCAACTGCGATACATCACACGTAGGTTAAAGGATGTAAAAGTCCACATTGTTCGGTTAAACAACCAGGATATATTGCTTAAGAAATCATATCAGGGGCATAACGGCCCAATGAAATCTTTAAACTCCTTAACCTTGGTATTGGAGCTTGCAGAAAGGATTCCCGTACACTATGCTCTGGGGTTCTCGTGTTTATGTGAGAACTAAGTAATAATAAAGTAACTATTATTATATATATTCTTGAAAGACCGTAAAGATGAATGATGATGATATGATAATTAAAATTCCTTTTAATTAAAGGAATTCTAATTGTCGCACCTACAAGTGGCTCTAAAGGCAAAATGGTACATAGGCAAGTGGCCATGCAGGCTAAATGG
This sequence comes from Orchesella villosa, assembly GCA_036850725.1. Taxonomy (NCBI): domain Eukaryota; kingdom Metazoa; phylum Arthropoda; class Collembola; order Entomobryomorpha; family Orchesellidae; genus Orchesella; species Orchesella villosa. The sequence goes on along the minus strand of JAANSM010005073.1, from coordinate 8,819 downwards.
CATACCGGCAAGTAGACACCGGATTCGGGGTGTACCAGCAAGTTGCCATACCGGATTAGGGGCATACCGGCAAGTAGCCATACCGGATTCGGGGTATACCGGCTAGTTGTCATACCGGATTCGGGGCTTACCGGCTAGTTGTCATACCGGATTCAGGTCTTACAGGCTAAAAGCCTAGACCCATTACTATTTGTTTTTGTACTTTTTGCATTTTAACCCACACGTAACGAAGTGAATTATATAAGGTAATATACCCTTTGTAGCGAATATGAGTGTGGGATGAAATGCAAAAAATGATTAAATTGCAATTTAGTCGTTACAGTTAAGATAAGGTTGAAACAAGAAGCATGTTTTAGATGTATTGTTGCATCAAAATTTTGAATTTGACAACAAACCCGCAATTTGAGGCGTTAAAATCAAAATATTTTGAATTTTAAACTGCTTCCATTTCCCGCAAAGCCATGGCCGTATTTCAAAAAACGAAATCAAGTCCTTGTTAGATAATGGGTTTTGTGTATGTTACTAAAAACTTCAAGTAAATTGGTTAAACCCAAAGAAGTTACTAAAACAAGCTCCCAGAGTTAGTTATATACATCAAAGAACATGTAACAGATAGTATAACTACTTCCCCACAAAAATTTGAAGTAATTTAAGAGAACTGGTGTCGTTAGTTTTGCTACTGAGGAATACGTAGTTCCAATATTTCCAATTGAATGTAGCCCTATACTCGGTACCGAGTAAGTGAGGCATTTGTGTGAAACTTACGGATGATAGCAAAACTAAATAATTAAAGCATTTCATGTAACTACGGTGAATTTAAATATGAGTCCGTTTACATTCTCCTTTCAAATACGTTTTATACATCAATCAACAATTACATAGTGAGTAAACAATTATTTTTATCCGTCATTAGAATTGTACTCGTGCGGCGAAAAACGACTTGGCGAATAGTAACTACGCGCAACTTTATATTTTTTCAGCAATTTATTTTCAAAGCAGAAAAATAGAATTCTTCGCCTGTTCAGTGACACCTTACGTAATAATAAAATGATTGGAAATCATAACGGTTAACCTGCTAAAATAAGGATTCGCAGTCGGATAAAAATAAAAATTATGAAATTAGAAATCGCCAGGGAGTTATTCGCCGCACGTCCACAATTGTAATGGATCCAAGTACTGCCATTTATTTGGTCAACATTGGCGTCCCGACCAAAGTCATTTTTCCAAATGGATACAACCATCAGCATACATGTAGATCATTTTAATTAAAATAATATAGGTGCTAGGGTATTTTGATATCACAAATTGGGGTATTATTCAGTCTAGCAACATTCCGTTGACGCAATGCATGTGCTAACCCTTTAATAAATCTGGAACCTTCATTTTTCCATGCAATCAATCGTGGCAAGTTCTACCAGCGCAATCGCAGGAACTTAGCCTTTAGTGTAATGGAGAACTTTCCGTCGCCACAATAATAATAATAATAATAATAATTATAATAAATTAAGTTTTGAAATCAGATACAACAGTATTTGGCAAATACTATTTGCTTTTCATACCCTAACACCATACAGAAATTACTGTTAATTTTCAATTCCAAAATAGTTAGTGTCCATTGTCAACGCAATCCAACCGAATATTTAAAATCTAATTCGGATACGACTATAAATATCAAGGCAAATATCAAATTTTAAATAGGTAATGTAAATATGACGTATGAAAAATGGGATTGGGAATTTTTTCCAAAACGGGCATGGAATTGGTTGCCATACGACGTACAATTAGGATTTCAAAATTTTCAAGATTCAATTCAAAAGATTTTGATCCCGTTTTGAAAAAAAGTCAGTCTCATATTTCAAAGCTATTATTTACATAAATGATAGTCTTTATTTATGTGTCAAAAGCTGCATCAAAGTACTGTTTTCCATACAGGGACACAAGGGGTGTATATAACATATATACTAATTTGGTTCCACAAACTAATAGTTCTAATCAATAGTGTAAGTCTTTAAGGGGATTTGTTGAAAGGAAAAGTAAAAAAGTAAATAGTTTAAAGAATTCCCGCCACTGTGGCGGGAAATCTATAAGTAATTTACATTCAAATTCAGAATTACATGAGAACTATATTTTACTACCTATAGATAGAGGAGGAAATTCTCTATAGAATGCGTGTTAAATCTTTGAAAATTTCATTGTGGAACTACTTTTTTACTTATCCTTTAAACAAATCTGCTTAAGCGTGTTAGTATAGAGATATGTAGTGAGAAGCCAGTTTAAAGATGGGAAGCATTCCAGAAAAATAACGCAGGGTTTTGTGATTACAAAAAAATTGTGCTAAGTGTTAAAAAATACATTAAAACTAAAATGATTAAAGAGGACGATATGCGATATATAGAGACAAGCACGGTTTCTGTGTTGCTGAATGTTGACTGGTCTTGTTCCCTTGTAGTTGGACAAATTACTGCAACATGTATAAAGATACAAGGAACACGATTTGAAGCACGCACATAAGTAAACAGGAGAGCTAGTGTTCAATTCTCTCTCTAGCTAGCACTACTCCGATCAGTCCGATCTAGTGCTTCATGGTTTTTGTTGATCTGCAGTGCTTTCGTTTCGTAGAGCTCACTACGTACTCAGTGTGAAAAGTGGAATGTTGTTGAGGAATAAATGAACCCGGATTCCTACTTTCGGGTTCTCAGTTCTCAACCAGACCTTGCTTCGCACGGATCCGGTTGCAAGACCCATGCTGAGTTGAGAGAGTCAAGTGATCTAAGCGAGTATATTACACATATTTGTTATGCGGAAAAGCATTAAAAGCTCGGCAATAAAACGCCAGGACCCACTGTTGTGAATTGGGACAAGATAAAGGTAACTCCGAAATCGGAATAGGAAGCCACAAACTTCGATTTGCCTCACCAGTTCTCCGATTTTGTTTATCATAAAATAATTACAGGAATTTCCTCAAAATTTAGTTTGAACCCGCAACAATAATTCCAATCAGCGAGGTTTTTTCTGATCACCTAAACAATGTGAGGAAAATGTGATTGAGTGTGAACATGATTTTGTTGGCAAAAAATTGAAACCTCATTCCTCTATATACAATATTTATGCATGAAACTTTTTGACCACTCGCACGGATCCTTGAGGAAACCATTAATTTCACGTGAAAATTTGTGCGAAATTGATCGGTGGCACGACAAGGTCATATTCAATATTCTACAGACTGGGCAATCAAAAAGACAAGAAAATGCATACACCCTTGTCTTAATCTGGAAAATATAACGAGCGAATGCGAAGGTCTAATTAACAAAGTGTATTAATGCATTTATTGTTATTTCGCCACTGGTTTTCCAACCCCCTTTGAATCTCACATGTTAGTAACTTACTTAAACGTGCTACTGTTGCGTTGCATGCTCAAAATCAAACCCTTCCGAAAATCTGTACTCGAAGCATGGACAATAAACATAGATGATAGATGCGAGCAATGCAAAAACTCAAAAATAATAGATGCTTTTCGTGCCGAATTTATTTCAAATCAGTCGGTTTTAGTCCATGTGCGTATCTAACGAATGGAAGTATATTAAGCAATCACATTATAATTTTTAGAATTTAACAAGTGATGTGGATTGTTTCATTCCAACGAGCGACCCAGTCAACGACACAGGTACACAATTCAAGGAACTTGACCTGATTCTGATGTAATAATTTCACTAGTGTACGATTAACTTCATCACATCACATCCTTTTCCTGAGCTGTACTACTGAATTAGAAACATATTCGGTTTTAATCCAAATGTGATTGTGTAATTTGCACATATGGAAATCAGTCAGTCGACAAAGGAATGGATTCTTAACAGAAGCATGTCATGTGAATAACATTTGAGTGAGTGAACTCATAAGAAATAGGATATGATAGACTTAGAAACACGTATCAAAAGGCTTAATCAGCCTACGCACATTTGAACGATTTGACACTTCCTTTATGGTACTATACTCATATCAATAAGAGAAGGAAAGGAGGAACTGAAAAGTTGACGACTGTGCACTCCAACTCTACTAATGTGCATAAACGTTGTCATTTGGGAAGAAATTAAGAAACAAGATCTCCCCCCAACTTGCATCATTTATAGTCTTAGAACTCTAGTGAACAAGAGAACAGATTTTCTTCTCTTCTTTCTCTATTTCTTTTCAGTAAATAAGCTTAGTCGGACTCCTTTTCCTTTAACAGCAAGCCAGTTCATTAGCTTAGCTCAGGAAACGATGTATTATCAAGTCCTTGATAGACTCCTTTAATAGCCTCATTTTCATAAATAGAGCTATATTTTCCCTTTCTGCTTGCTTCTGCAAACAAATTTTCTACTGTGTAGATACTTTATGAAAATAAGTTTCAAGCAAGTGTTTAGTATTAAACTGTAATGTTTCATATTACATCAGCCTGCAGTTTCAAGTAATACAAAGTTTCAAAAGAAAAGGAAGATTAATTCAGATGACCAGGCCGTGATAATACAGTGAATTTATTTAGATGTTGGGTATGATAATGACGGTTGAGAATAAGGAGAATATTTAGTATCGTTGAGGTAGATTCGAAATACTTGACGTTTGGAACTGATACGTGTACCAAACCAAGACAAACTTTTACTGCAATTTAAAAAGTTTTGATGGACAAGTTTCTGATGTATATATAGAGAGAGAGAGAATGACAATAACATCAAGCTCGCAGTTACTTATTTACAATTTTATCAGAAAGGGCTATAAATAATCTCGTAGTACTTCTATCAAATAAGGGTGAAGGGATTATATAATCACCTAGAAAAATCTTTCCTCGTCGTTTCGCAAGTATTGATAATATTTAATAATTATTCCTCAATTTGAGTGAATACATTAATGGAGTAAACGAATCCTACAGACTAATGTGAGCTGCACAGCACGCACGATGCTATGTTAAATATTTCAATCAGAAGCAACCTACGGATTACAAGAGCATTTCTGGTGAAACGTTCGGAAACCCGATGCGACTTTAATCATAAGAAAACTTTATTGCATGTAGTTTTGAAGCTATACAATAAAGTGTGTTTCAAGTGTTGTCTCTTCATTCACCAGATCGATTTATGCTGTTATTTCTTTGCACTATCATAAATTAGTAAAAAAATTGACTGTTTATAGCAATTACCCATCCGAATCCTTCAAAGCTCTTTGTGTCTGGACTACTGTCCTACTACCCAGCTTGTCTCGAGATTGTCTAATGTTTCATCTACCAAAACATAGAAAAAGAAAATCTACTGAAGCTGAAAAAATCATTTGATTATAAAATAATTGGACTGTAGACACAGAGAGGGACGAGTTATCAGAGTGATGACAATTCTTATCTAGAATGAACACAAAAACTAATATCGCCTTCATCTTCTCTGTCATCTGTGAGATGTAGTATTTCCTCTCCGTCCCCGTCTTCTCGAATGTCACATGTTGCTTTTGAAGATGGTGACAGTTATTGCGACAACGAGTAGAACAAGGAAAAAAAACATTGCAAAATCTGTGAATAATAAAAGGCTGAAAATATACTAGAGGAAAAAACAAATTACACCACAACAGGAAATACTCAAGTTTCTCCACAATATTCCCCTTAAAAATACATCCTCGAAAGCAGTAACTCTTAGATTTCTATTAAAGTGCACAAATACAGAAATATAAGCAAATACGTGTGTACACAGTGTAGTGAGTTACTGTAAAAACAACCGGAAGCGGAAAACCGTTTTCTATTTCTCTCTGCTAAACCTGGAGAATATTTTCGGTGGACTCTGAAGTTCGAATACAAGCCAGCACGGTCGCGTGAGCTTCTTCAAGTTTCTCATATAATAACAGGTAATAACAATAATCATTCTCGTGGTTTGTGTTTTTCGAACCTTGGTTTTTTACATACGACAATACAGCGGACAAAAAGGCCGAAAGGTAACTCGAGGAAACCTAAATTACAGTGTACACCTACATTAATACCAATTTTTCAAGCCTTTTTGGTAGCTCATTTTTTCTTTTCCTGGGCTAGAAAATACCCGATTATTTTTAATCCTGATGAGACTCAACTTATACTCCATTTTTTGTTAGAGAAGTCTACTGGAAAAAAATTTGGCCTGAGACTTCTTCTTCTGCTGTGTTACACAGCGTGTATCATTAATACCTTTTTGGTATAGCGAAACGTTTGCTGACTTCACAGCGAAAGTGAATATGATGGAGGCAAAGAAGCGTAACCGGAAACCCTTTTATTTCCTATTTCCACTTTCTCCTCATATTTCATTGTTGACTCAGCGATTCTATATAAAATATATGTTTACTCCTTCTACAGAAGCCATTACACGCATAACCAAAGAACTTTGTCATCGTCTGCGTTACACAGTGAATTACAATAGAAATACAGGCGAGTGAAAGAAAATGTTCCCGAAGCCGGAAGCAATCTTTTGACATTTAAAAACGTAAAGAGTGAACGAGCAAAATACTAGTAGCACTTTTTTTGTTTTCGTCTTTATTTTCTATTGAAAGAAATATATCCGAGGGGCTATATAGAAATCAGCACAGCATCACTTTCAGTCATAGGATATTCAATTCTTGAAGGAAATTATTTTTATGTGAAACCTGTCGGCATATTACATACCTTCACCTTTTCCCCTGAGAAGAGTGAACACTATATACTTTTTCATCTGACACTTCGTATTACACTTGAACTGAGCTCATTTCAATTTTTAATACTTATATACAGTTTCTCGCTTTCTCTACCCTCTACTGTTCTCATAAAACGCTGATTTTTATCTGTAACTAGATATATAGGTAGATATGTATGAACGTATAATTCAAGTGCAATGTACATTTCATCTAGGTCATATCATTTGGTAGTGGTCACGCAACAGCACATGCATGAATGAAGTGACATTTGATCATTATTACTAAGTCGTATGTGCTGGCTGAACAATCACTTATGACGCATGAAGATGGTTCATTAGTTGCTCCTAATGTTTTATTCCTTACTCTGGCAAATGAGATATCACCCGCTTCTTTGGATAAATTAGTCCGAAACGGTGACTTGTTTTGAAAACAAAACTACTGTGTAAATGCAACAAATGCGTATCAGGTTCTAACTTTCTACTAATGAGGTTGGAAATAGAAGGATTTTCATCTTTTTCCATTTTGTTAAAACTGGCCACTTGCAACTTGAGAGGACACACAAAACTGGTTTTAATGAACTATGAACAACATGCATGGTGTATTCTTTTACAGGTCCATCTGTATCACATATATTAATGACGATGTTGAAAATTTAGAGTTTTTATGATCGATCTTTTCTTCTATGAAAATCGAATGGGCGACGTTCTTTCGCTTAAACAAATATTACTTATATTATTATCGGGCCTTGTGGGAAAGCAGAAGAAAATGAATTGATGAGGAAGTTGATCAACAATTCCTATGCTTGGCTTATGTTAAGGGACAGCAAAAACCAAGAAACAGCCAATCTACATCGCGCTACCACTTATATATACATCCCATATAATGTTATATAACCAAGTGTCCAAAACCGCAGTGCAGTGTACACAATCATTTCCCAATGATGTTGATGATGATAGTTAGCAGGAGTAGTAACAAGGGAATTACAAGGAGAGCAACGGCCAATGTCATAAAGATAGCAGCGATATTTTTAGGACGCGTTGGTTTTTCGTAGTGACTATATGGTGTTGGAGCATGATTTTTATATGGGATAAGTTATGGTATTTGCACAGTACAGATACTACACTATAACCACTATCAAATAACTAGCATAATTTTTTGCTCCCTGCGGGATGAAAATATATCTGTTGTATGTATGCATGTATACATGACGTCTTATCACCAGCATTATAGAAGTTTCGTTTTCTCCAGACGACGATGATGATGATGACCTGCTCTACTCGACTGTGTGTACAATTTTACTTGGAGGGTTGCTTATAGTAAGTCCATGTATATTTATGCACACATAAGCTGGGTATACAAATGTACATACTTTACTTATAAGCTTATACAGCGCCTGTATGAAATTACGTTAACAGAAGCAAACATCATTGTAAACATCGTAAAAATAAAAGTGATACAGTAGTGCGGAGCTTTTTCTTGTTCTTTGCTATCCTTTCCTTTTTACTACTATTATTTAGACAGTTTGACTCCTCCGGGTTTCCTTTCCTCTTTGATGATGATTTTGATATCACTGATGAAAAATATAGCGTAGGAGAAAGTATGTTTTGTTGGCTTTTTATGACCAAGCAAAGTAATAAGATACACAACCTAGTTATTAGTTGAACGTTTTAAGAATTCTGGAGTTGGGATGATCATGATTGACTTGAATCATAATCTAGAGACGGAGCAAAAGATAGGAATGTGTAAATAGAAGAGAAGTAAGAAAACGGAAGAAGAGAAGAAGGAAAATTGTAAATAGAAGAAGCAAATAATAATTTTTTGTTGAACTTGCGTACACTTTTGATTTCTTTATTGCCCAACAACCTAAACCTATTTTCACTATTTGTGTTTGCTGATTAAAAAAGTCGTACAAAGATATGAAATGTCAGAAAAATGCACGAAGAAAATATGAAGTTTCAGTGTCCACTGAAACTTTTCATAAAAAACCAGTTTCGACTTCCATAAATTTCATATCCTATTGCATATTTTTTGAAGACTAAATTGCAGGATATCAAATTGTTTATTGTGTTGCCCTAAGTGTTTCTTCCTGCTGCACGTTGCATCCATTACATCAAACAAAAAGGCACTGTTTTGCGCTCTACTATTCATTTTGTCTTGTTGTTGTGTAT
>JAANSM010005072.1:0-10509 GCA_036850725.1 Orchesella villosa | reverse complement strand
TCCCGTACCTCTGTCCACAACAAATGAATGTAAATTTAGCTATTTTCATTACCTCACACACGCCACCCCTCACCGCTATCCCTATGTGGATTGCCTTGCTGCACTCCTCGTCGTGTTTGGATCAATTATGTTTCCATGACAACATTGTATGCACAAATCCATCTCCTTTTAGATATATATGATGGACACAAAATGGGCATGCACATGCTTTTTGTTCTCTCCTCTCTGATTTCAAAACGGGTTGGATGCGGATGACCAATGACCAGATATGATGTACAAGTGTATATACTACTATATTCAATTTTTATTTCGTAAATTCTCCCGATTATCCAAAGAGCATGGACTGAAAACATGTAATACTTATCATAGCATACGAAAGAATGTTATTGTTTCCTCCTCCTCGATTGCCACTTCTCGGAAAAGTGCTGATGAACAATAAAAGCCAGCACATACCTGGCCTCTGGTTGTAGAGCACAAAATACATGAATATTTCTCATTCCATGTATGCTTCATGTCTCATGTCGATATCATGTCCCCATCGAAGACGCGTGCCTAAATTTTCTAATACAGCAATACCTAAAATACTCTCCTTCAATTTTTTACCTTTGCTTTGCATGTATCGTCAATTGTGTCAGTGTATTGGTTTTTGGCCACTGGGTATTGCATGCAATCGCCATCACCCCTAAAAAATATGTAGGTAGATATATACATATGACGGGCACAAAATAGACAATTCGGTTCGTGTTCCGGACCCACTTGTCCATTTTCGATATATTTTCCGTCCTTCTGTCCTTCCTATGACACCAACATTATGGTGCAAGGAAACCATAAACCATTCGTGTCCGCTTTTACTAATACATTTATATATAGTTTTATAGTTGTATATCTAAGTCCACATATTCCATATTATAGATTTGGCATTCGTGTACTTCACGACACTTTTCATGTCACCGTTGTCGTCCTCTAATACCTAAAATACATTCTTCACTGCCCGTTTACTTATTGTCTCCGGGACATTCATCCTGTCGAGTAGTGTCGAGTATTACATTTACATGCTGCTTCTTCTGCTACACACTACACACTGTACACACGTAAGTATTAGAAAAATTGAACATTGAAGCATCATTTCATAGATGGAAAAAATCGAAATCCCTTCAGTTCAATCTAGCTAACCGTACACCTGTATTGTGTACTCCTTGAGGTATGTATTATGTCAATAAATTAGAATGTAGGAAGTTGGAAGTAGCCCTCTGAGAAAAAAAAACATTCTTGCACCGCACCGCAGGTTGGCTGACACCAAAAAAAGTTCTTCAGAACACAGCGTTTCCTTGTTTCATATACATACCTTAGCAATTTTATGACTTTCTCAAGTGCATATTTAGGTGATGTAAAAGACTTGCGAGAGAGAAAGTTGGCTTTTTAGGTGAAAAATAATGGTGAGTGCAGAGGACCTCTTACTTCCGTTAAAACAAGCTTGTACAAAGTACAAAGCTAACCTATGGTGTTAGTGAAAAAGTGAGGTTTGACTGAAGCGACAACCAAACAGTATACATAGAAAGTAAAGTACTTTAGTTCATTATACAAAGTTTTATCGTTTTCCTTCCTTTCTTCTTGACAGTGGTGTGGTGAGGAGAGGTGTCGGTGTCGTCGTCATAATGCTATGATGACATGAGAAGCTTTCTCCATAATTCTCCCACAGCGCCTTTGCTATATATATAGTGCTCCATTCAATTTTGATTAAAATGAGCAGCTTGGATACACACTTTGTGTGCATTGTGCATGCATAAAGAAATGAATGACACATGCTAACAAGAAGAGAATATTTCATCATTAATGTTTGTACATGTTTGTAGCTGTAAAGAAAGTGAATCGTAGCAAAAACTGATGGTGAGTAAAAGCGTACTATGTTACCAGTTTCATTATACATATAAAGTAGGTATATAGAGAGGTGTGTGAAAGTGCATTTTTAAAAGTCGCAAATGACATAAAATAAAATGCATCAAATGAAAGTGTATACCTATTATAATGTACGAGTGTTGCTGTAGTGTATATAGATGCTCGTCTACTTTCTACTAGCACACAATTAACTAAAAAGAAAACTAGGACAGAGTGAATCGGATGGATGAACGTTATCGGACGATTCCCCCTGTATTAAACTTTTCATGTATCCTGTTTTTCTCCTAACAAAATGCAATATTCCGTAAGAACTGTAAAATGATATGGCATGAGCATGAACACACGCCATAGTTGACTATAGTTGCCTTTTTCGTTATTGGTAGTGTTATCTCATATTGGTTTGGTGTGATGGGCATAGGGAAATATACATACTGGAAAGAGAAATTGCCAACTTTGTTCATTATTACCTTTAATATGTTGGTTTGGTGCCACTGACTGACTGCTAATGCCTTTTCTGGTGTGTGGAATAAAATTAATGGTGAAATTCCTTTGGACTTGAGCTGAATCTACAATAAAATTGTAAGCCTGATATATCGATATTATTTGTATCACATCACAAGCCACTAGTTTTACTCCATTTTCATAAGGTAAACACAGCAAAAGAACGAGAGACTTGAACAAGAGAAACCAAAAGAGGTATGTGAAACTTGAATATATATTGGTGGTTATAAAAACATGAAAGATTATCACGAAAATGTTGCAGTTTTCTCTGCATACACATTAGTCAATATATCCTTCTTCAAATACAAATAGTATGAACTTAGAATTTAAGGTATTTGCACATCTTTCGGATTATTTAGTTTTGTTGCGGAGGAGGAGGTGGTTTACAAGTGGTAGTGGAGGAAGACGGAGAGAAAGCATGAAAAGTGATTGGTAATATAGCAGTGGCTACATACCAAAAAATCCTTCTAAGATTAGATTAACATGAGATACTACTGTATAATCATTGGTATTACTTGCGGCGCAGACATGCTCAGAGGAGAAAGTTCAAAGTTTTTATGAGCTGAGCTGAATTCCGTTGGTATCCTTTGATATAGATAAAAAGTGTGCATAAATGGTGAGTCAGTTCATTGCATTGCATTTTTTTGTCAGATCCAGGTTAAGTTATGTACACATATATTTTATATATATATTCAATGATTATTACTGTGCTGCTAGACTTAGAGTGCTATGTTATATACATGACATGACAGTGATGAAAACCCATAAACCTGGTAAGGAGAATTAATGGTCTTTCTCAAGGATTGACATAAAATGGGCAGTGGTAAAAGCAAAGTTAAAAAGTAATTACGGAAGTCGGAACCCAAAACTTATTTATGGAATAGAATATTTTTGGCTTTAAGTAGTAGTTCAACGAAAGTTTTCTTAGGAAAAGGTAGAATTTTTGTTTGACAAAATAAGCTATAAACTTTTGTGCATGATAATATGCTAAGTCAGATTTTGCGCAGTGACAATTATTATTCCAAGAGAAACTTATGAACATAAAACAAGTGAAAATGGGAACAAGGGCTACAACTAGGGTTGCAAAGACACATTTTATGATTGTATATTATTAAGCTCACCTGAAAAGTCAAAAGCAAAAGAAAGTATACACTCTTTGAATGAAAAGGTATTGTAAATTTCAGACAGACTGCAAATGTTGTTGTCTACGCAAATCTAAATACTATAATGGGCTGTGGAGCATCTAAAAATGATGTGATCAAGTCCGCATCCTCAGGGAATGAACCAAAAGTGAAAGGAGGAGCAGCCAACGGTGATACAAAAGTGAACGGTAATACAAATAGTAGTAGTGCAAGTGGCACAAGTAATCCTGATCAAAGTAAAAATTCTTCAAGAGACTCGCTAAATTCTTCAATGATGTCTGAAGGGAGTACAATTCCAGCGTCCGAGAAGTTTGGGAACGGAAGTGCTGGGACAGCCGGAAATAACAACGGGAACAATAATGATATTAGTGGAGGAGTGAGTGTTGGTGGTAGTAGTAGTAACAGGAATTTACCTGAACTTCCACCATTGAAGCCTCCTCGTACTTCCAAGGTGGGATTCCTGGATCAAACTGAAACTATGGACGGCAGCCGACATAGTAAGCAATCATAAATTAATAAATTGTGCAGTTTTTATTCACTATTGGAAGATGATTTGAATCAGGGGCGAGGATACCTGTGATTAAAGCAAAGGGTGAAAAGTGATAATATTAAAATATCTTGCAATTTCTACAGCGCCTGTAGCCTTCGAAGTGCCTGCAGAAGAAGACGCTTCACTAATTAAGAAGCATCCACCACGGCGACTGAGACAGTTGGAGGAGAGGCCTACAGAAGCCACATCAGTCACGCAAGAAGCATTGGAGGAGAAAGTTGCACTGGCTAATGAAAGGCGAAATCAGGTAACAGACTAAGTAGTTAGTTTTAAGAAACGGAGTAATGCAGTAAATACTCTAATGCAATGCCGTTATATTATGTAGGTTTTACATCAACGAGTTGCTAGTGCAAGAACAAAATCTGCGAGAGCTGGAGGAAGGGTCAGACGAACTCCACTTGATTCTGAGTTGGAATCGGTAAGAACTATGTTAAAAGCTGATTTTTTAAGTTCTGATTTATAAACCAAGCACTTTTATGCAGAGTGAAACGAGAGAAAGCGGCTTGGAACTGGAAGGAAACGAAGGAGAGTAAGCACAGGTTTTCATCGCTGACCCGATTTACATTCTCTGCATCTCATTTAACGGTGATTCTTCTAAATCACCAACCATTTGTAATGTAAATACTTTGAAAGAAAAATAAGATAAGATACGAAGCTAGTTCTAGTTATGCTTGGTTAGTGAACTACATTTTTAATTGCAACAAGTCACATTTATTGCGGCGGGAGGATATTTTTACTACATTGCCGAATTGTACGTTTTGTTGATTGACGAATTAATATTTTATAATTCGTAAAAGTAAGGATTACCGTTTGGACAGCAACACTGAAGTAAGAAATCGGCTCAATATTCGTTTTTAAATTAAGTTATTTCATAAAAAGCAGGTATATCATAAGCATTCAGACTTTTGTTCCCCGTACTTTAAGAATAATATAGCACGCTTTTCGATCAAAGTAATAGGCTTTTAGATAAAGCCCACAATCTCAAAACAGCAATGGTAATAGTTCAAACAAGTTAATGTCAGTCTTGTTCGGATTAAATAGATATGGGATATGGGACGCACATACCACAATTCCATCGTCTTTCGTTCATTAAGCAAATACAACACATGAGTCTTCAGTTCACTCACATCCATAGATTTACAGGACTTCCTGGTATCTCTATGTTTATATCAAAGAATTTGAAACGCCAACTTCACTTAAATCTAGGTTTGTACGCATGCCCACGAGACGCACTGAAATCACACACTTTGCTGAGTCACATAATCACATTTGACTTTCTCACTAGGTCATCATAGGTACTAAGATTCATGAATTCTTTAAATCCAAATAGATATAAATCGGTAGTGCTATTGGCTACATTACATATTAATTTTTACTGTCAACTGTAGGGGAAAGTAGGGACAGAACTGCGCAGTTGTGTGTGAGATGAGTTATGGAAATATAAATGTAGATGAGATAATCTTCGGTGATAAAATATCCTTTGTACTCCATTTAAAGTAAAATGTAAGTGTCGAATGTAAACGAAAACACGTCAATTGGGAAATAAAATTATTAAAATTAAATCTCGACACTTCAACCGATTCAGGCTGATTGTGAATATGGTTCTATTATTTTATAAGTCATCAAGTTATACACAATAGTATTTATTTTCATAGCGTCATCGTTTGTAAAAATATATATAGATATTCGTTCTGATTTCCATTGTAAATACTTACATAACTTTTTCCGACTTAAGTTATAGCACTTGATTGTTTTAACGGTCGTTCTTTTTGTAATATAGAAGTAAAGAACACATATATTATACAGAAAATCAAATCATATCATCAGTTATTAATCAAGGCTCATAATAAATCAAATATTAAATCCGCACCAACTGTATTATTTGAAATGCACCACTGAAAGTGATGGTTGACTTAGACTGACTTCAATTACTATACAGTATTCACTCAGTAGGTTAAACTCAAACTATTACATTACGCATAAGTAATAAGCCAGAATTTTACTTTCCTCAAGGAATCATTCACGGAGCATAAATACCATAATACATTTTCTTTAAACAGCATCAACAATGAAATGAACTTCCAATGCAATGGTAACTTGATTACGGACGAAGTAAAAACTCCGCAATAAGAGGAAAATGGTCGGATGGGTGATCATTATTCGGAATACTACCAATCTGCTTACACTGACTCCTGTTGAATAATCCAAGACGTCTAATTAGTTTGAGTCTTCCTTCAATCACTTTGTTCAGATGAGAATTCCACGTCATACTGTAATAAATCCAAACGCATTTTTGTACTATTTTTCATTAAGTTTGGTACGCTAATTGATTCCCAATAATTATCAAAATCATTATCATACCTTTGAAAAATGTAGTCAACACATATCCAGCCTTGTTGTCTAGTTGTAACCACTGCACCGTTGTCCTTCCTACTCAATTTAGGAGCATGAATATCTCGAAAAAAGAGGTTATGACTAAGCCTTCCGGACCCAAATGTGCAAGCTTGCTTATACTTTTCTAACTCTGCTAAAACTCGGCCATCCAATCTCTCTAAGGACTTCTGTGATGGGAAGGCTTGCTCACGAATTTTTTTGAGCTGCAATAGCGTAGTATTATGGGATGAATTTGAAGGCTCACTGCCACTTTGTATAGCTGCAATTTTCTTCGCAGCTTGAGAAAGTAGCTGACTTTCTTCAGTTTCCATTATGCTAGGAGCTGGTTCAACACCTTCAGTTACTGGAGACATTAATGATATGAGATCATCTGGCGGCGATAACATGCAAGTTTCCGATTCTTCTATTTCCTTTCTTGCTTGTACGTCTTCAATGTAGGGAAATATATTGACCAAGGATTCCTGTACTTTTTGATCCAAGTCAAATCTATTGACTCGAGTTTTTTTCCAACGTTTCAATCTCTCTAATACGACTTTGTAATGCTGACACTGATCAGTTATGCCGAGATCACGCGGAAGTACAGAATCGAATCCTTTACGTCTGAATGGTAGTAACATTTTATAAGCAAATCAGATACATCCACCAACAACATCCAAATTCTAACTCAATAAACAAAATTTCTTACTGAAGTAATCGTAGCAGGTCACCATTTTCGTCCAAATATCGCAGTTCTCCATCAGTGAAAAGTTTTGTAACATAACCAAAGGATTTACAATTGAAGTCTCCAGTCATCAAAATAGGATGGTAAAGACATTTTCCGTCCTTGTCAAAACCACAAAAAGCAAGCCTATCTAGTTCTGCTAGGAGTAACTGCGTCTGAGCCAGTCTCACATCCTGTAGTGAATGGGAATGATTTATATTTTCATTTGCATTTAATCATTTTTATTTTCAAATTGCTACAACATGCAATCGACAAACACAACTACTGTAGTTTCTTACCTCACGTTTTGGATTAAACAGCAAATGTGTTGTACCTACGACTAACTTTTGACGTTTAACTGGACTTCGGGTTTCTAATTTTACGAGTAAAGCCACATTGTCACGATCAAGGATGGGAACGTGTGGCTGCTTGAATTCTATCCCTAGCTTCTCCACTGCAAGGAACTTGTTGGCCTTGTAGAAAATAGCACACCCATCCACCTTATCACCAGTCTTTTTCTTGAACACTCCGCGATAACCTTACAAGTAGTATAGACAAAATTTTTAAATCCGCAACAAGCAAAGGTAAGAAATACTCTTATTCAGATACACAAACGTTCAATTAAAATACAAACCTCCATCCATAAAACGGGGCAAGAACGTGTGATTAAACTGGCCCTCTTCGACTTCCTGAAAGCAAAATATATCTGGCTGATGTATCTCCACTTCTTCAAACAGAAGATTAACCCTCCTTTCCCATGACAAAGCAGCAGGATCGCAGTCCCGATACAGTTCTGAATGTTTTTCTAGAAGACTTGGAGCCAAAACATTATAACTCATCAAGGTAAATCGAGTTCCGCTACTGCCAATGCCTGTTGCTCCTCCTAAATTAGATACAATCCAAAAATCTCTCATCTTCCAATCACAAGTTACACACAATTAATACCTAGTACAGTAATAGTAGTAATAGCCAACCTACTTTTTCCATCTGCTTGCACCATCGCACCTAAATTAGTTTGTTCCCAGTTTCGAGTAATTATCGAGTTTTCGTCCCATTCTCCACCAAATTCCATCTCACTTCCGCTGCCACCAGCAGCATAGCTACTTAAGCCAGTCCCAATGCTAGTCCTAGAGGAGGATACAGCTGAGCCCCCACCTCTAAAGGATGATCTCCAATGATACTCATGAAAACTGGATGGAATATTGGGCATAAACTGACTAGGTGCACCTCCAACCCTGTTGGATGAAGCATGTGACCCTGGAATGACAAAATATCACATAATTTTAAGCATAAACCTTCACTTATATACTTATTTGACAAGCGAATACCATACACCATATCAAATGGGATATGAACTAATAAATACCTGAGCTTCCAGGTCGTCGATTGTCCCATGATGATGAAGTAGTACTTCTAGAATGAAAAGGAGGTCGATAATAACGATTAGACATCACTTTTTCTAACAAAACTCGTGGTTCCGTTACAATTACGTTGCAGATAAATCTACTACTAATTATTTCAAAGGAAAACGCAAACATTAATTTCTCTGCTCCTCAGATAACAATACTCTCGAATCTAAAATACTGACAATGATGGCGTTGCAATTGGTGCAACTCAAAGAAATTATTTACACCATCGCTATAGACTAGACTAAATAGACAGCTCGTCGAAAGTTAAAAGTTAAAACTTTAAAGTCAGTACGCCAACATAACAGTACGCGTAAAAGTTAACACACAGCTGTGCTCAATGCATCAAGTGCTTTTCGCAACAACTTTTTATCCAACTGAAACATGTGCATGTGCTACCGAGATGCGAGAGAGCGACTATTTACTTCACAGAAAATACAAACAACAAAAACCAAAACACATGACCAAGATCTTCTGTACCATCAACCATGCGAATTGCACCTTTGTTTTACCTTTTTCTTATGCTGATGTATGAACAGCTTTGTTTGTTCCCAATGATAATGATGGGTTTTTAGGCGTTCAAATGATAAGAAAAAATGTGACATGTCACTGAGACTTACATAATGCTTCCGCGTGTGGATCCTCGCATGCCGGGTCCGCTTCCGTTCAGACTGAAATATTTCCAGTTCCAATTGTCCATTTTCTCCACGTTATGCTTACGATTTCATACGCTTTCACTTTTTATTTCTGGAGTTTTAGTTGTAATTTGTAATGTCAAATGTGGGGATATTCGTGGCGTGGCGTGGTCCGTGATTTTGAATGTTGAACTCTGTTGAAGCGTGTTTAATTTGCTGTTTGAAGTGGGATACTTGCAATTTGGCGAGGTTTTTCTTATTCTTGTGTTTGGAATTTCTTTAACTTCAAATTTTGACTAGAGTAATGCTGATGCTTAGTTTATAACATACAAAAACAGATTTGAATTCAGCGTTTCCAATTTGCGGATGAATTAACATTAGCATTATGCAAAAATGTTGCTCTCCACCAAAACAGCTCTGGGAGGAACTCCACCAAAATTTCCGTAATGCATCCATGTCGTGGTTTCAAAGGGTATCTATGGGATCTTCTTTTCACCTGCTTTCCAGGCTCATCGTACCCGTCGTACCCAGTCCCATTCCTACAATCCCACTTGTGATTATGACATGCGGGTTGCGGGTCAGGGCGGAAGTGGAGAAATAGAAATTTCATGATGCATTTCTTTGTGTCATGTCATCTCGAGTCTACTTTATAATATGAATGAGGGTGAAATCATAGGGCTGCTCTCATTTCATTAAATGAAAGCAACCGTGGTGGAGTAATTTTATTGTAAGCAAGACGAAACGGAAGAAATATTTTGTTGCATGCATTGCATAAATTCCATTACGTTGGCTATTCAGGGCATTACGTCATTAGTGCCATAAAGTTTACGTTTACTGTCCATTTATGCTAAAAAACAAAGAAAGAACGAATGATGCGCATGAACAAAGAAACAATACTATATTTTTTAATATAGCTCAAAGATAAGATAATGATGGATGATGGACATGTAAACACTATAGAGTTTTATCTAACCTTACGTCTATTATCTACGCTCTAAACCACGGTACATGTTTCAGAGATAAATGCCAAATGATAAGAACCCTTCCAGTCTCCAGTCCAGCGCATCCACTTTGACTTTGCAGTGCATCATCATTTCGGATCGTGTTATGACATGACAAGAATGAAGAATGATATGATAATAATATATGTTTGGTGTTCCGTAAAGGAAGCTTAAGAGCGGAGCTTATTTGTTTAAATGAAAAAGCACGTTCCCGAGTGAAATTTTGAAAAATACTACTCCCAGTTATAGAGAATTTGCTCCTCTATCTATTGCTAGTAAAATAT
>JAANSM010005071.1:0-10510 GCA_036850725.1 Orchesella villosa | reverse complement strand
CTAGTAGTAAATGCATACACATGAAGAGTATACATGCATGCATCCCTTCCGGCTCAGTCAGTCTTTGACATTACACAACTTTGGAGGAAAACTTCTTGAGTCTGAAAAAGTGAGTTGTGGAATATCCAACAAGGAAGTAAAGGCTAGTAAAGCAGTCAGGCAGTCAAGCAAGCTCAAACTGTACATTATATATATTTTTTGCATTTCATCATTTCTAAAATTTTATACGTAAATAATGTGCAATAGCAAAAGAAGAGGGAGAAAAGCTAAGCGCGAGGAACACTGCGAGAGAGAAAAGAGAGTGAGAGAGAGATTTCATGATGGAGCTATGGCGAGCAGAGTTTTGTGAGAGAAGTGAAAGTGAAGTGTAGTGCTTTCACCATTCCATTCAAAAATCTTGACGGACTTTTCCCATTAAAATGTGGTAAAATCTCTGGTTTATTCTGTTTTTGATGTTGGTGCAATTTATTTATAGAAATTTTTCGGATTATGTTGTGCAACTACACAAAACTTATTTTCCGTTAAAAATCCAGTCCAAATTTTTCTGGCAGATGCCATTCATCTTAATTAATAAATCCTAATAATATTGACAAATTCTTCTCTCGTTTCAAACCCTTCGCCTTACTATAAATATATGTAGTTATACTATATTATATACACCCAAAACCAACAACCTAACTGTTATGGGTCGGCTTGTGCACATGGGTTTAGGTTCTACGCGATGATACCATTTTTCGCTCGTTGCTTTATATGAGTTACAAATAGTGAGAGTGAGTGAGTGAGTGAGATGAGCGTTTGCGGATTTGAACGGAAGTACGTTTGAAATGTATTGTGGTGTATAATAATATAAATGTATAAAAGAACGTGCATAGAATACTAAAACAAAGATATACGCTCATCAAAGTGTGCGTCTTCACTGCTAATCTACCTAAAATACATACGTATGAATGTGCATGGATGCTCATGAATACGCTCCATGTTTTGTTCTCACCATCACCATCATCATATCATCAACCAGGAGCAGAGAGAGAAGAGATGATTTCTTTTAACTGAAAACTGTACGACAAGCCAAGGTAAGTATAACTGCTAGATTATATCGATTCTCTTCAATAATACTCTCAATATACCAGCACAAACTATACCACTGTCGTATTTACCATTTGTATTTAATGCAGTACCACTTACTTATATATATTTGAATAAAATGGTAGATTATATGGTACATAAAATGCTTTATAAAGAACGGCAAGCCGTGGGGTAAAAGCTATGTGTCGGTATTTTAAATATTTGCCATGTTGGGGGAACTTTTGAAAGGGAGGAAATCGAAACAACGTGGCAGGAAGTTCCTTTTGTAAAAAGGATATAGTTCAAATCTAGTCTTGTATGCACAAATAAGATTCGCAGTGTTGAGTACGTATAGAAAGTGTGCAACATGCCGTATTTAATTTTTGCTCAAGTGTGCCTATATAAAATGTATTTTGGAGTGAGCAGCAAGCCAGAGGACGAACAGAGGATATATTTTAAAGACAGTCTGAGATGAAATTCGATACATGATATATGAATTTTATTTCCATTCATTC
Organism: Orchesella villosa; assembly: GCA_036850725.1. Lineage (NCBI taxonomy): Eukaryota > Metazoa > Arthropoda > Collembola > Entomobryomorpha > Orchesellidae > Orchesella > Orchesella villosa. Next base: position 8,930 of record JAANSM010005071.1, on the reverse strand, counting down.
AATTGCAAAACACTGTTTTCATACTTTTCGAGTAATTCGAGTTACTTAAAGGATCATGGAATGCAAGAATAGAAAGAGCTACACTGATATACATTACATGTTTGTACTTGGTATGCATTTCGTTTCGGAGAATTATTTTGATTAATTTCATATCATAAGTAGTAGGCACAATATACTCACATCCCATTTGATAAAATTGCATCTCTATCACATGTAATGCAGTATTATTATGGTTGATGGGTAGAAGATGTTAGTTGTTAGTGGAGTGTGCTTATTTATTTATCAAGTTCATTTTACAGCAGCAGCAGCACACTAGGCCAATTGCCTCTGTATTGCTCAACCATCCGGATTCGTAAAGGAAAACAGTTTTTGATACTGTCAACTTAATTTGGGGAGCTTTATGTAAATTTGTTTATCAAGTTCATTTTACAGCAGCACACTAGGCCAATTGCCTCTGTATTGCTCAACCATCCGGATTCGTAAAGGAAAACAGTTTTTGATACTGTCAACTTAATTTGGGGAGCTTTATGTAAATTTGTTCAAAGGAAGTAATGTGGGTAGAAAGATACTAGATCGAGGTTCAGTCGTTGCTCCGCATAGTTTTTGATTTTATTAATTCCTTCCAAGCTGCTCAAACACACAAGGCTTTCTCCTCCCTTTCAAAAATCCGTGTTTCCCATTTCTCTAATCACCATCTCATTCCCTCTCAAATGTTACACATCTATATATACATAAATGTATTGAGTTGGGTTTAAACTACACACGCATTCTATAAAACGTATATATATATATAGGTACAACATAAAATTCTTTTGGTAGTTCCCAGTTTTCAATGAAGGTACAAGAGGAGTAGAAGTAAAAGCAATATATAATATGAAGAAAAAGTGAAATACAATAGGCATGTTGCTTTTGATAGTTGAGAGAAAAAGAAAAAGAAGAAGAAATAAGAAATTCTCATTGAAAAGACTCGTCATATGTTTAATGTATTTTATTACTGTTGCGTTACAGCTGGAATCATCCTCTCCTCTTTAATCTGGAGCAACAATAAGAAAAAGGAAGGAAACCGATTACGTATGTTCATCAAAATCGGTGTACATACCACGACTACGACGACTACTTCTACTACTGCAGCTCTCTCCTACTTCGAGTTGGAGTTGTGGGGAGCTTTATACAGCGTAGTTGGAAAGACGCTCTGCTGTTCCAACTAGCAGAGAGCTCCTAAGTTCTGGCTGCCACGATCCCAATCATCACCATTATCTCCCTCCATATGTATGCGAGGAGTACAGGAACAGCTGCTACCGTCGCCGTCGTCATCGTCAGTCTCTTCTCCTTTTCATTTATTTTCTGTTACTTGTTCACCCGGGTGCTGCTTTTGCTAGTTCCATCACCAGAAATAATAGCACCATTCCTCCTGTTGTTACTGTGGAAGACGGAGAAGAGGAGCAATCACAACAAGGGCTTGCTCAGCTATGAGAGCAATGAGGAAACGAGAATATAGTATTATTATTGTAGAAGCAGGAGCACTAGTTGTGAACTTGGAGTTTAGCGTATCGACGAGGACGACGACAAGGAGCACCACAACCACCACCACCATCACATTCACCAGTACAAGAGAATTCGCAACCGCGTCTCTTCTCTCTTCTTTTTTATCCGTTATTGCCATTTCCAGTCGTACTCGTACCACTGGGATTCATTCACCCGTTTTGGATCAATCAAACCTAAAGAAGAGGAGAAGAAAAGAAAACGGAGAGCATTCCTCTGAATCCTTAGTCCTTCCTTTTCAAGCCCTCTTTTACCATCATTTATTTTGAATTTAGTCAATATATAAACATACTATTACCTGTACTACACACAACACACACACTACCCATCACATATACATCACTATATACTGCCAGTAGTATTATTATCAATAATACTGCCACTATTTACTACACAACTAACTAGGGAGAAAGAAGGGAAAAGAGAGAGAGAGAGAAAGAAAGAAAGAGAGTGAGTGAGAAGAAGAGAGCGAAAGAAAAAGAAATGAAAATGGTACATCAAGAAAAAGCCAACCACCTGGAACAGGATCGGCCTTGACAGTTATTAAGCATTTTGGATGCACGCTAAAAAAGAACTGTACATGAATCTAAGCTTGAATAAACATTTCAATAGTACACTCCGGTTCATCTCGCTTTTCACTTTTCGCTTGTCTCAATTCGACAAAGATTTTTTTTTCTATACACAAACACACACTATATTATATATACAGCTCTAAAGCACCACTATAATTTCAAGAGAGGCTTTTTTTCTTCTTCTTCCCAATTTTACCTTCCCGACAAATATGTACGCTGTCAATAATGCTGAAGATGATGATGTTTCTCGTATCAGCAATTATAATGTTGAAGGAACAAGACATTGTGGAAAGTTGGAATTGGAAGCCCTCCTCAATCATGCATTACTTTATTCAGCAGCAACAACAACAATTCAAACCTTTAGTAGTAATTTTGAAATTTCGACGAAAAAAGAAGAATACGCTTACTTTACCTTCGATTATGTCAAAGATGGTTCGTTCACTTTGAGATGAGTGATACACACATCCCAACATTATTATTATGTCTTGACGTTGAAAGTGAAAGCACCACTGCCAACATATATATTACATCCAGTATATATCAATACAAAGAAAAAGCTCATGTAGTTATGTAGTACAAAAAAAAGTATGTAAAGTAAAATGTAGCAAAAAGGAGTAAAAAAGCCAACGAGTATATAAATTATCAAAATACGGATTTAAGGATGAGAAGAGAAGCTCTTTGAATGCACAACTGGAATGGGAAAAAAATATGTTAAGACGGACATTAACAATCATTCTCTCAGCACAAAACAAAAATGTTTTTTAATGCATGACCAGCTCAGCTTCAGTGATATGTATACTTACTCAGATGGACGGAAAGGAAAGGGATATTAAAAAACTGTGAAAACTCTACACAGTTTATAAAGAGAGAGAGAAAAGTTGCTGAAGAAGCCAGAAAAACTCATCAGCAAAAGCTTCGTCAAGCAACACACACAAGCCACACTAAAGTGAAAGACGAAGGAACACCCGTGTTATTTGTGGTGAAAGAAAAAAGGTGTTAGTGGAGTTGGAGTTGGAATATGGAGGATATAGGAGTCATGCAGGGTCAACCACAGCAAGTTAGTGAGAGCCAATGTGCGCTATTTGCAGGGTATCATGGATAGACCTTCTGATTTACAGGTATGAAAGCTAATTGAAAATCCTTTCTACTTTAATATACCAAAAATGGGGAGAGAAAATGAGAATTTCTGAGTGCACAAGGACGGATGTATGCTCTTTTGCCTTTTGAATAATTTTCTTTTTGCCTAGTCATTCACACTCATTTATATTTGCATTCAGCTCACACCATATATTATCATGATGGAAAAGCCAGTGAAACAGTAGGTTTTACTAGTTAATAGCTATTTTTAGCTACATAGTTATAGGCTCGTATATTAATATGATGCTCATTTAATAATACTAAAGCACAGTACAGATGAATCACTGTGCATTGTGCTGTAATAAACTGTACTCAAGATTCTGGCCACATTTCTACTGATGACAATATTATATTTTGGAAAATGATTTATGAGGAGGATAGCCCAGCCGGAAATTGTTCTCCGTACAAAGACTGACAGTGAAAATGACCATCAAGAAAGCCATAAACTGGCCGTTCCCACATACAAAACAGAAGTATTGTGTGAGAGGCCATTATGATTGTGTACATGTGTTATAATGCAATACAAGGGAAATTGTTCATTTTCTGGCCCGGATAACCTTTTTTGATAGATTTTTTTTTGTAACAAGCAACTTGTAGAGTTTCCATCTATATATTGTACTGAATATAATGAAGAAAATCACACAATAAAGTACGCATAACATTCATCATACAAAGGGAGAAAGCAAAGGTGAAAGTGTGAACATATATTTCATTTCCTTATATTGACATGCATACTAGAAATAATTGGATGTGCATATTTCAAAATAGGCTATAGAATGCACATAAATAATATGATTTAATAATGTCCACGCATACACTTTCAACTTTACTTATTTCTGTTTTAGTCACCAGACGCAGACTAAAACATTGTAGACATAAATGTATAGCTTATATATGCATGATGTCCACAAAATTTGCTACGAATATTTTTCCCCTCTTGTTCTTCAGCGAAGGATCGACTTGCTAGAGAGTAAAATGCCGGATTGGAACTGGGCTGAAGAGTGCGAGACTGAGAAATGGACATCGTGGTGGAGGCACACCGTTTTGCGAGTGGCTGCCCTCATTTGCTATAATTTCTTACTCTGCCTTGTCTCTGGTGTTATAAGCATTGAATGGTGAGCCACTTTTCTACGTTGAGTACACGCATTTTACGATATCAATAAGAATAAAAATCATCATACACAATGACAATTTACTAGTAAAGAATTAATTCAATTTCTGAATTTCTGTGTGGTAAAAGCAAGTGTGGAAACTACACGGATCCTATATATATATATATTGTTCATTTTTGCAGGGACCCCATGCGAAGTCTATTCCTACATCGTAGTAGTGACAGTGATCGCTCCAATGATCGTACCAACATTGCCTTACTTGTGTTGTAAGCAGCTTTGAATGAATGCGGTTCAATTTCAATTTGTGGATTGAACCACATAACATGAATTTGAGGCATTATATATAAATATATATACAATATGTATGCTTGTGATATAAACATGATTACGATATTTTGTTTCAGGTTCGTGAAAATCATAGCATGGTATTGCGGTAGAAAAGTTCATACGGGACGCATACTCACTTGGTTGATAATAGTTGCTGATGTAAGCCTTATTCCTCTTTCAATACACAAGTTATATACATATTATTCCACTCTCAATTCTCAAACAATCTTTTCATTTTACAAATTAGAGTTGTAATAACTTTGACTATTTTACAGGGATTAACAACAGCCTTCATATATAACGCAGGAATGTATAGTATCGCCATTCAATCCAATATCGAGATTATATATCCTTTGCTCATAGCAGCGCCTCAAATAATCGTTAATACGACAACTTTGCTGCATGTCGGGGTAAGTATCATACCAACTATCGGTTTTCAATGGTTTGTAATATGAGTTGGAAATTGGAGTGAACAAGCCAACAAGCTATATTTGCATTTAAAGATGGATATATGGATGTAATGTTGAAGATGCTGGAGAAATTATGTAGCTTTTACCCGAAATTCTTTTACATAACAGGTTTTCTGAGTTTATTAGCTAATTTGAAGGATTTGTCAACAAAAAGCTAGATGCTATATTAAGAATTTCAGATGAAAGCGAACGAATAGAAAGTTATCAATTGTGAAAGTTTAGGTTCCATTTTAATAGCACTATTTGGCAACTTCCTCTGTTTCAACGATCACTAAAACAAACTAATGTTTGCTAAAAAGTGAATCAACTCAAAGTCATTCACATCCTTGAGAAATGTGTTTATTAGTCACCGTTGTTGGTCACGTCACAACGTATCTCGTTAATCGTTGTTTAAGAATTGTTCCATACATTTCGTTGAGTCTTTGAGTACTCTTGAATATATAAATTAGTAAAAGTACTACATATTATATCTATAGATGAGAGAGAAAAGTGGGGGAAAATAGTGGAGGATTTATCGTACTGGTTTCAGGTAATTGAACAGAGAACATAACGGTATAGCGGCTCATTTTCCTGTTTTATTTTTATTACAGATCCGACTAACTCTTCGAAGTCGTAAAGTTGGCGTGAAAAGACTTCCCTTTGTTCTTGCCATACTTCAAGCTATCACCTTACTCTTACTTTTTGTTTTCAACGCTGGCACAGGCAAAGGAAGTTTAGTAGAGAATAGAGACCTGTTCCTCCACGGATTGGCTGGAACAGTTAGCGGGATGCTCATCACATTGGTAAGTTTCCATGATGCTCTCTTATTCTCTCTCTCTTGCTCTCTCTCTTCCCTGACTTGCACACATCTGTACGCACGTTTCACAAACCTTTTATCTCACAAGACTTTTCAGGTTACTGTACTTCAATCAAATTAGGTTTTTGGAATGAAGGGGGAATATGACGAGAAGAGAAATGAGAAACGATGCCGATAATTTTTGGTAGCAGCGAGCAAGAATTTTGCATGGAAGTGACTCAACTAAAAAACTTTATCCTGTCATTAATGATGTTGACTGTTAGCTCCACTCACTCACTTTAATTTCCTATCTGTTACATATACTTTATGTAATACTTTTTTATATAGCTATATATATCCTTTTGACCAAATATATATAGCTCTTGTTTTAGTAAATCGCCCTTTTATAAAAGCCAACTAAAGTTTCATCTCTACCGAATCCTTCCTTCTTGACTTATTAGACTGACTGTATTGGTGGAATTTTCCAAAAACATCGGCTCTTTCCTCCTTTTCCCATTGGGAAAGATGTTAATTTGATCCAAATATATTTTCGTTTCTCCATTCATTATTGATATGAGCAAGTGTAATATCGAATATGACTTGTTCTCATCTTTCTTCTAACCCCTTTTTCCTTTTCTGTTTGTGTGATATTCTATGATATTACAACTTTTTCTTGTCAAAACTTTGATGATTATCATTAGGAAACTTGTTTGGATCAAGTTTACTCTATAAACGTCTCTTAATCTTTGTATATATGGTTCTTGTAGGGAATGGCCTGCTATATCGTGGCACGTCTTCAAAACAAACTCGTGAGTGAAAACGTGCGTGAAATGATCAGCATGTATTCACTTGCTCGAAGGGCTGACTTTGCATCCGAAGTCATGATGATGCCACCATGTGAGCTTGACCCTGGTGGAAGTGGCGTTGTTTAGTTAGTCCAAAAAAAATATTCAACTATAAAAGTAAGCAATCAGCTACACACATATTTATTGTATAAGCATATTAAATACTGTAATTTCTTACGTGTACTATTTAAGGTGCTATAAATATCTATATATACTTATATACTATATATATTATATATATCATATGAATATTTAAAAGATGTACGGCTAAAAAATAAGATAAAACATTACACATGCTATACATGCTGCAAGAAATGATATATTACACTATTCGCAGTGTGCTATTTTATGACAACTTCACATTTTACTATACAAGTGACACAAGCCCATTTTTAGCCTTTTATTTTCTAGCTACCACGTGCGTAATACAGAAATACATAATATATGAATGTGTATATAGCTATATATATCATTCACACACAATAAATATGTACAGATAAATATGATCTGCACGTAGTTGTGTAACAAAACATTCCTTTTAGTCTCAGTTTTCACTTTTTTTCTTCCATGCAGAATTGAGAATAATAAGTTTAATAAAAAAAAGTATTTGTTGACAAACAGTGATTTGCACTTTGATTTGATATATTATGAAGAAAAAAATAACTTGCACTTTTTGAATTTTCACCATATCAATTGAGAAACAACCGAATTTCGACAATATAGATCAAGATATGGTGAACAATATATTATGTAATGTTTAGAGAGAAAACCACACACAAAAACTGCATGGAAAATATAAGTATGCACACCAAATGGACAAGCTAACTTTATACAATTTTTTGATTAATATATATATAAATTATGGTTATACAAAATGCTTTCAAACTTAATTAAAGTCATTATAAAAAAATAGTGAGACAGCCCTTGTGATCTTACAATATGATATTTAATATGAGGTTTTCAGCTCAGATTTTTAAGACATTCAAATATTATTTGTTCAGTTAGTATATATATCAGCCTTGACAAAATTGGAATTGGGATATAATTTTAGTTACATGTAAATGCATACAGTTTAGAAAATTGATTGACTAGTTATAGTATATTGTGTCATATATTATTATCTCTGTTCTGTAAACCCTGTATCACTAAATTTATATGTACGTAAAAGTTTCAATAAAAACTGCCATCGGATATTGAAAATATGGATTAATGATCAGTTCAGCCAGCTTACAACTTTTTTTCGTTTCTTTACTGCCACTCCATATACTCTCATGTCATGCCATACAGTTTTTGTGAATGTGAACATCCGACGAAATGCTATTTGTGTTGACGTTACATTGGATTTTGGATTGGATATCAACATGAACGACCAACTTTTTCCACTGATACTGTTGATGATGATGATGTTGATGATGACTTGATCAATATACTATCATAGTATGTCTCACATTGTAGATTGTAGTGCAGTTTTTGTATTGAGGTTGATGGTAGAAGATACACGACTTACGCTATAGTGTGTCTATGTTCTCTGCCTTTCAGTTTGAATTTTCCCCATGAGTGCTACACTGAACGAAAAAGACAAAAGAAACAAAGCTTCAAGAAGAAGGTAATTCCTCTACATTATACGACGCAATTACTTCGAATCAATGAAGCGCAATAAGCCAGTTAGTACGTGGGCTTATTGAGCCCATCACAAGATGTTTTTGTGATTGTGCATACTGTGAACTCAGAGACAATAACGTAGTAGTATCCGTCCGTTATATGTGTGTACATGTACAGTATATATATATTCAGCGTGGTTCTGCTGCTGGTAGAAGTAATTCAGTCTAGTTTTACTTCATTTTCTGTAGCAATAAAAAAAATTCCCTTAAGAGACAATATACACGTATACCCGATAACCCTTGCCTGTGATGTACATTTGTTTAGGGAATTGTAATTATCGAAAATATATATGACTTTTGACCTTCTCTACCATAATATAATATGCGTCATGAGATTATTTTTTAGGTTAACTTCAGCATGACCTGTCTCTTGTAGCATAAATTGATTATGGTGCAATTTCGACAACCGACAACATTCTCAAAACTATGGAAAATGGTAGGTTTACATTGCTACAAGGATAGCGCACAGCGCACTAATTAAAACCCAAT
>JAANSM010005070.1:0-10510 GCA_036850725.1 Orchesella villosa | reverse complement strand
TATTACATAACATTCTGACTCATCAACGACAGTATTTCATCCTACATTTACATAAGTAACCGAGAAACTGGACCAAACCTACAATTAAAAGAAACGTTTGTGCGAATCATCATTTCCCTACTGGGAATCTAAACAGCTAAGCACTCTTGATTGTGTCAAATTGTGAAGTTGCCAACTACATATACCCAAATGTGAGAACGAGTTACAAGTAAACGGACAAAACGTTGCAGTATGATACATAAGTAACCGAAATATTTGACTGAAACTACAAGAACTAGAAACGTTTTTCCAAATTACCATTACATCATGTGTGAATCGAATCTAAACATGTTTGAGTGTCATAAATATATCAGTTAAATATTTTTGAGTGTTAGAACTAGTAAAATGTAAACGTAAGATAATTTACATAACATCATGATGTAACTTAGTAACATAATTTCTGTATCTTCATTTTTGACTTTATCATTTTCTGTTGCATTAAAACATATTTAAACTTATTATTTTGAAGGCGTTTATGCATACCAGACCTCTTAACCCCTTTTGCTGCTTTTTTCTTTTCTTTTCATATTTTTATATATCACTAAGTTGCTCAAATCTAATGTTGCAAACCCAGTATAAATTGGTTTGTTAAACAAGGCACTCCGTTAAGTCATTTCAATTACAGCAACATCAGCATTAATAATATTAAGTGATTTAAACAGTGGTTTGGACTAACTTTTCCACTTCAAGACCGGAATTGCAAATTTTAATTTCTCTATGCTTTCGTGGATTCTCGCAACTTTTCCCAAAACACGCATTGATCATAAACTTAAATCTTTTGAAAATTGATTGGAGCCAATTTGTTGTTGCAGAGTGTTAAAGTCAACGTATGGCTTCAACGACCGTTATGTGTAAATTTTAGTACTTTATGAATTTTGGAAACAACCAGTCCCTTTCTGATGTAGAACGTCAAGTTCCTATAATGTACTACGTAGCTATAACGTCTACCTAAATGCGGAACAATTTTTTGTGTTCTCAAAATACTTGATATCTAAGGTAGTTATTAACGTTTTTTGATATGTTGACAGATCACTTAAATTTAAATGGCTATACTTTCCGGAGCTAGTGGATATGTTGAGTCTCTGAGTAGTTCTTTAGGGTAATCTAAATAAACCATAAGAACATACCCTTTCTTACTTTCATTCGCAAATTTTAAAATATCACTGCTTGTGATCTTTCGAACAAAAGAATTTTTCATCCACTGAAATTCCGAAACAGGCACATTTCTTGGAGCGCAAACCAATTCAAATTATTGCAGTCCAATGGTGCTAAGAAGGTTGTCTCATGCTCTTTTTTGTGTTAATTTAAAAATTTATTATTTGCGGAGGCAAATCTTGTTGATGTCATGGAGATTCCTCCTCGCATACCAAGTTCAAAAAATTGATAAATCTCAGGGTCGGTTATTAATTAAAATTCCGCACCTATAAATTTCAAAGCCGCATACCACGTGTAACCAGATAATGTAAAGTAGTATGCTGGATCTAAATCATAAATTTATATTGCATTTGCTCTTAAAATTTGTATTAAATCTGGGATTAGGTATAGATCATGATAGTCACCTAAATTTTTACAATGTACATTAAGCATGCATACTCATAACCATATCATCACTGATATGTGATTCTGTTAATTTGTTGTAAAACTTATCTTTGCTTGGAAACAAAGTTTCCTTGAACATGTTGAAACATCTTTAGCTTTTTGCATGCTTCCTGTACTAAATCGTAAGCTCAAATCCGGTTTCAAATTCACCTGATTCTTTTAATCGCGATACAAGTGAATCTAATGATGCATTTAAAAACATCATTTTATGAATCCACAAATAAAAATGTTTCGCAGATAATGTTAACATATTTTTCAGAATTCGATGGTATCACTGTAATGTTTCGACAATCAAATTCAAATCCACCAGTAATCAATTGCCTATCATAATTCTTAAAGTTATGAGTAAAAATTGGTACCTTGCTTATTTTAATTGAATATCTAGAATTACAACCGAAACATGCTGGCCCTCTGTACTCGCCTGTTTTATGATCGTGGTCCCTTATGTTTTGTTGTCGCGGAATTTTGTTTTGAGAGGAAGATTAGGGGCTGATATGTAGTCGTTCGCTTCGCCGTGGGGTTTTGACACTTCCTGCTGGAACTGGGGGGTAGTTGGCGATGTTCACGTCTAGGTTCCCAACAATATTCATAAATTCGTACACGAAAGCCTTTGGATTTCCGCTGCTTCCTCTTGGACTTTAACTTTAACATAGTTCAAATTAGGTACTTCCTAAAGCTAACCATAGCTATGGTATAACAATTAAATATAACAATTTATTCATTTTTATTTAGATTTAATTTCCAAATTGTAAGGTTAAGCACGGTTATTACAAAATTATACATAGTAGAAATAATTTTTTAGCGTTTGGAGAATGAGCAATTATCCAAGTATCAGTCATATAAGTTAAGAGCCTGGTCAGTTTTCCCATAATCTTTTTTTCTTACCGTTGTAAAAATATCAAGCCGACAATGTTTCAAGTTGCAGTGATGACACTGGAATCCCTGGTAGCCACTCTCTTTATATTTGCATTCCCCCTTGGCATTTAATTTTTGCAGATGAGCTTTCAAAGCCTTTTGATTCGCATAGTTGATCCCACACAACTCACACCTTTTAAAGTGAGTCTGATGTGTGTCCTGGCAGTGAATCCTAAAATAATAGCGCGTCGGGAACACCTTGTCACATTTCTCGCATGTCCTCTCACTGTTCTCCTTGTACTTTTTAGTTTTTATTGCTTGGTTCCCCTTCTTGTAAGCAAAGGGAGCGATCCTCAATCGCCTCGCATAAGCCTTCTGCCGTCGACGCTGAGCCTTCCGCTCACGCTCGTCTATTTCCTTCCGACGCTTTCTGGCCTCGCGCTCCAACTCCTTCAACCGAGTACTTCGGAGTCGTGGTGTTGCCACTGGGGGCATACTGTTAAAAAAATTAAGATCCTTTGTTTCACAGTTAAATTCCAATTTGTGTGTATAATTGGAATATTGATTCTTATGATCAACATTTCTTTGGAAAAAGAACATTCTGTGTCGTGCATAAAATAGTAGGCTTCCGATTTAGATGAGCTTATGACTAAGCGCAGTTCATGTTTGCTTAGTTCTTATTCCAGTTCGATTAATTCGGCACGTAAGTGCAGCTGTGAGACAATATTATTTGGGATTAAATTCTTTCTGCAGTCTGAGAGTGCTTTCTGAAAATTTAATGCTAAAGTGACCCGGTGGAGGACTTTTGCGTGCAGAGCTAATGCGTTTTCTATATTGTGTATTCTTTCCTCAAGCCAAAGACAAACAGAAATATTTGTTAGATTATCATCCATACCATCATTTGTTCACTAATGCTGCCTTAAGGTTTATCCGAATTATGTTTGTTTTTTTATGCTGCTTTCTCCTTCCTGTCGTCCTTGAGTTTTTCACAATGTCTCCGAATATGGCCGAATAATTTACAGTGATAACACTGGACGTCTTTCTGGACGGTATATGTAAGACGAAGTATTGTGCACTTTTATATGTACAAAATCTTATCATCTTATAGACACGGTGGGTTTACATTTGTTTTTCTGAAAGTATTTCGCATCTTCAGTCACGAATAATTTTATGGGTTAATGATGACTGAACGCGTACGATTTGGTACCAAGTTCATAATGCTTTATTCATTTGCATTGTTCATCTTTATATACAATATTGTCATAGTTATATTACGTTCTAATTGCTATGATAAATGTTACACGTACTCGTGGGACTTTAGTTAAATCACGTTTCATCTTTACGTGGCTCATGTAGCCTTTACATTATTTTACTCTAAGCCTTAATACCTATTAGGCTCGTGCAGCCCAATGGCAATGCTTATGTTACTCTTCACATACTTCCGTATGTGACTACCCGACTCTTGAGCAAGGCAGTGGGTATACGACTTCGGTATGTAACTCTTCAATAAATATAATTGAAGTATGCATCAGAGTTGCGTATTCAAAGGTATGAGTATGCTTCAACTACTCTGCTTGCACGGCATAATATTAGCTTATTTACGACTACATATGAGTGCTCTCCATTACAAAAATATGTAATGACCATCCAAGTAATATATTTTCTGTAATCTAGTTTGGAAACAGTTCCAATATCATAAATTGCACGTGTCAATCCAGCAATGCCCAATATTTTGGGAAATATTATTGGACCTTGAACACTAAATTGGCGAAATTTGGAATTGATATTGCATAGCTTTCGGTACGTTTCAAGAACCGAAAGCTTCAACTAGATCTTGACTCAACCCGGAGACAAATAAGCAGGATATGAGAATCAAGATTTTGATCATTATGATGCTTCATAACATTGCTTCTTCTGTTATTCTTGTGAGACGGTTTCCCTTGTTGAGAACGTGAATGCCACGAGCATAGGAACTCCTAAGATCAGTGTCGTGAATCAGGACGGTGTCCAGTTTAAGGGTGTGAGTTAGTAAAGAGTGTATACCAATGAACGTTTACATTCGATTAATAAGCATACACATGCAATAGAGAGACCAGTTTAGAATAATGCGGGATGCAATATTCTTGTTTGTTTCCTTTTGTTTTTTGTTCACTCTTTATGATTTAAATGAGGTTCATAGTCAATAAGTAATGCGTGCACCGTGCACCCTTCTAATCCAACTTCATCTTGTATCTGAAAGTCATTTAATCGTAAAAGCCAAGATCACCTGTAATGCAGAATGTACACCCATAAGTTGAAATATTTTGATTGATTTTAGGCACTTTGACGAAGGATGGAAAATTAAGGAATCTTGCAGTTTATTCGAGATCCGTAACACTGTACTAAATGCTAATCTATATGGGTTCATATAGTAAGTTACATAGAATTATGACAGAAGCGTTCGTTAGCATACATAAAACATTCTGCATGTAACAGTACTCACCTAACGATTTGTAGTATGTGGTAAAACCATGCTTCTTTTAACTAGTATTTTTCGTTCGTGGTGTTACATACATATGTGATCAGTTGTGTAAAGGCTTGATAGTTACAAGTACTAATCTTGATCTGGAGATGCATGCAACTTTCAGCTTCATGGTAAAACAATCAGCCTTTTTTGCATAAAAGGATAAATATCTCTTGCAACATATGCACACATACTTACTCGCAAAGCATGTAGTCTACGTTTCCACTAAACGCGTTCTGAATTGTCACACGTATGTGACAAGTCCTCGGTATCAAAAAAAATTTAAGATCCTTCGAAGAAAAAGTGGTATCTAAAAAGCAGAAAAACCTCCTTAGTCAAAATAAACACATGTTAAAACAAAGGGACACGAAATGTTATATATAGTATATATCGTAACGTTTTACATTATGGTCATATTGAAGTACGCTTATAAATTTTGTTGGTATATATTGTGTGTGAAAACTAAAGCTGAAGTGCTCACGCAAAATTTATTTCATAATTGGTTAAAAAAGCTGTATTGGTAGCAAACCTTTCCGCCTCTCGAAGAATTACATTCACTGGGTATGTTCTCAACGCTACTGCGTCTGTGACTGTTGGTTTTCGGCAGTCACTTACGTAATTCGTATAGCCGGGAGAAAATCACTTTTTCTCTCGAGGTGTTGTGACGAGCAACTTCTATCGTTCCCCTGTATTTGTACGGGGTCAATCTTTCCACCCGTAATGTGTTGTTACGCCAATTATAATTCAATACAAAAATAGCTATGCATGATTTTTTGATAGCTGAAAGCTCATTTCAATATTAGACAGCTTTAAAAATTGAATGGTTTTCTTTTTCTTTTATAATAGCTTTGTAGTCTGCCTTATATTTTATCATTACCCCTAGCTAAGTTTCATGTACAAAATTGCTTGCTGGTAATAAGCCGAAACGGCTTTGCGATTATTAACGTTGATGAACGATAGTTAATCCAATCAGAACTAAGGTATACATACAGCAATTAAGTCTTTGTTTAAAGCTATTCCGCGAGTTCGTTATACTGATGATGATGTTGATTATGATTTTATCACTGATTGCAAGATGTGTTATTATTTATGCTACATATAATGTGTTAACAATGTACGATTACTGATAATTTTTCTGGTGACTTTTACGTGTATGTATTATTGCCCGTAGGATAAAGTTTTGTAAAAAAGGTTACACTTTGTTAAGTATTCATGAGGGCGCGAAATCAATTTTTTAGCGTGAAATAATTTTAGTTTTTGATTTCAGTAGACTAAGGAAATCTTAATAAACGTCTTTAATATGAATTACATTTTGCATCTCTTATTTAATGCGTTTAATACCTGTAATGAAAATTGAAGCTACATGCGTTTTATATGTAAAACATTTGGTAGATAAAATAATAAATCTTAGCTATATCAAATATTTAACATCAAATTCGTAATTCGTCTTACAAATCCAGTGAGACCTTCTACCAATATTTTAATTTGGATTATACTACAAGTTTCAATACGCGTACACGCATGAATTCGTGTGGCTGAAAAAGTGAAAATATCCTGCAAAATATTTTTTAATAAAACAGTTGTTAACATACGACCAAACATTTTCAATAAAGAAACTCAATTAATTACCAAACACTACATTAAAATTCCAAATATAAATTGGAAACAACAAGTATTTTGTAACAGTTTTGTCAACCAAAATCAAGCCATGAAAGTGAGTACCTGAATATAGGCTTTACTGCAGTAGACAAAGAAAAACGCCTTTGCATTGGATTGATTACCAAACATATAGTACATAGATAAACTATGCAAGAAGTATTCCTGCTTTCAAGCGAATGATTTCTATTTATATCAACCATTCATCACTGAAGAGGAAGATGCAGCGACTCCAAATCCCAGTGCGTGCCATAATATTTAAGACAGTGCAGCATGTGTCTTTTACACTCACATACGATTTCAGGTTTGACTTACAATTACCATTTGTATTCTGCTGTATATAGAGATTTGTGCTCTGATCTTTATGATCTCAAGGAGATGCAGAGATATCCACAAATCTTCCTACTCACTAAGGCCTGGCAAATTTTGCTTTATTTTTTCTTAAATATTGCCTTTCAAATCGCAAAAAAAATGCTTTTAATGCTTTTTATCGCCAACGACTAAAAATTGACGACTTTTGTTTCTACATATATTTTTAGGGAGCGTTTTGATTGATTTTAATTTTAAAATGTCAATAGTTCGCTATTGATGGTCATACGGACAACAAAATTTTATGTTTTTTAAATCAAAGTGCATTTGAATTTCACCTAAAACACTTGAAATTGTAAATTTTAAGTGCATAAAAAACAAATTTTCAGTTTTGAACCTGTAAAAATCTTACATTTCGGAAAAAATTGCTTTACAGGCAAAAAATGCTTTTAATGCTTTTTAAATTTCGATATTTTTGCGGATTATTATGGTAGATAACGTCTACTTTCGTTTTTACATGGCTTGGAATAGTTGATTTTTACAAATTGCTTTTACTGCTTTTGCCAGGCCTTACTACTCACGGCTTTGTTTATCTGTTAAAGGAAAAGCAAGGTAGCTAACAATAAAATATTAAATGTACAGGCACAGAACAAAAACTAAATCAAGATCAATACACTTACCTAATTTAAGTTTGTGGAACCAAAATTTCAAGCAATTGTAATATTCATGTCAGCCATCATCTTGACGTTATATCAAGTAATAAACACAAACAATATTTTCATATAAAAATTATAAACAAGTTTTGACTCAGATAGAGATCCTTTTGTCAGTCAGGTCAATTAAAGTAAGGTTATGTTAGTGCCTTCGACTAGTTTGAGCTACGGAAGGGTTAGACGTACTTCTTTTTTCTGGTAGTATCCGTTAATTACAACAATGGGCAGGTCCATGCGTCTCCGATTTTGCGGTATCTGAACCACATTTTGTATCATCTTTGAATGGGAAAGTAATTAGATTTACATGTCCATAATTCCAACGTTGCTGCTCACTGTTTATTATCATGTATTTTGTTCTATGCCGTAAGTTTTGAGAGTACAACCGGACAAGTATATGTATAATATATCGACTGTGCACAATGCACTTAAGCTTTACTTGCCCTCGAACTTCGAACACTTGGAAAACCCAACTGAATATAAAAGCCGAAAATTGTTACAGTGGAATTGGAATGTAATGTCACAGCACCTTACCTAGGTTCATGATACTTTGTTTGAGACAAAGATGAATGCATCTTGCGCAACTCAATACTTGGCTGGCAGATCATATCATGAGTGCATTCTGATGTGATGTTGTTGATGAATTGTGAGCTTGCAAATGAAGCTGATGACGAGGGACAAAAAATCAAGTAGTTTGAATACTTGGAAGGAAACTTACTTGTGAAATTATGTGTATATTCATGGTCATACCTTTTACAAAAAAAATTTTTGATGTAAGATGTATTTAAAAAAATCATTGATTGTATGATTCCGAAATTAAGAATATAATTTAACACGCAAGTAGTATACTTTATGCGTGTGACCATTAAGACCGTCAATAAGTTAAAATTAAAAATCGGGGATTTGTTTATGACAAACGAAATAATTTCCGGTTTAGAAAAGGCAACATGCTGATTGGGCTAAAATAATATCCTTATTAACAGTTTCTACAATAGCTCGTGATCGAATTATGGGTTGGTAAATAGATGTCGATGAAATGAACTCATGTGTTTCAAAGTGTAAAGATCGGGTTCAGATTGCAGTTGTGTAATTAAGATACGGCCTTTCACGATGTGTCATTGCAATATTAATTTTATTATGTCGTTAAGCATAATTATTTTAGGCAAAGCAACCTTTTGGTTTAGGCTTTATTATACCAAATTATTTTGTTTCACACACACGCTATACTGAACTTACCAACTTAATGAATTATGTAATATTCATGGTGCCAATTAAACACACCCTGGCGTGTAATTAAGGTTTAACTGAAGTAAGTGAAGACTAAGATCAATAGCAAATGGGTTACCACTTGTCTACAAAAATACATACACTAAACGAAAGCATATTTATCTTACTTTTTTCTAGTAGCCCTTCATCATTTATCAGGTAAAAGACAGATTGAAAAACATTTCAAGCCTTTTTTGTGTGAAATGAGTTCAATTTGCATGACATGCCCGAGTTGCAAGAGTTTTACGTACCCATTCTTTGTTTTAGTATATTAATATTTGGAATGAACAGAAGATACGAAGCTTCTTCGGGATAAGTATTGGGAAAGTTATCAAATGCGCAAATGTTTATAGGGCTACAAGTCGAATGAGTGTTACCGTTCTGATTATGTATATTATGACAAGGTTATCGTTTTACTTTAATGAAAAAGGTCATTCTTGAATGTCTGTATTACTACTATATTATTAAACTCAAATAATATTTCTCAAGATATTTTAAACTTAAAGCTTTACAATTGCGAACGACCCAATATTGAAATAAAATTAATGTAGCTTAAATTCAGTATTTTCTATTTCAAACATAACATTATTTGTTAAGCTGGATTGGACATCATCGCAGCGTGTCATACTCAGAGCATTGCTCCTTAAGCAAACAGAAAATCGTTTTATAAGAAATGTCCTTTGGAGAAAACTGGTCGTTTTGGTTTTGAAAACAGTGGTCGAGTGACTGAACCTTTTTGTAACTACAGGCTAAAAGAGAATATTTTATTACATCCTAAACTATTATAAAGGTAATTTTTCTATCTCTACATGAGTTAACATTTTCGTTTGTAGGTGGTCATTTTTCGACAAAGTTCACAGTTCAACGGAATCAGGTTAAGATGATAGCTTCAATATTTGCGTAACAACAATATCGTTGCAAAGTCTGTCGACGAGAAAACAAGGACTTTGTTCGAGAATAAATTAAGTTGAGAGTTGAAAAAACTAGTTGAATTAATTTATTGTGTATTTTTCTCACGCAGAAATCTGGTCATGATAATGACGTTTAACGATTAAAAGACTTAAGTTGGGAATTTTGTCGATATACTAATAAAATCAATAAATAACCGTATGACGGGTTTATTTTATACATGAATAATATTTTTAGAGATGATCCGGCTCCAATTGTCTTTGCAAAATGGGATTAACATATCTTTTGCCAAGGATGTTTTTGTAAATTGTTTGGAAGTTTTTAAATGTCTATTCAGATTATGTAGCTAAGGTAGTGATTTAGCGTCATGTAATTGCTGTTATTTTTATTATGTACTAAAGAGTCAGTATTTAAACAATCTACCTATTCGTGGCGCTTCGTATGGTTTTAGAAATTAAAAACCATTTGCAATGTAGCACCATTAAATTTAAAAATTCCACATAAATCTTTTACCAAACAATTCATGGATTACAGGAATCCACAAATTCAGGATACTACTCATCAAATACATTAGAGGAATGCCATTGAGGAATGCTAATTGAGTTAAATTGAGGACTATATTTCTAATAACCGAGATAGTTTATAGTTTTGAAATGATGCAAAG
>JAANSM010005069.1:0-10511 GCA_036850725.1 Orchesella villosa | reverse complement strand
AAAAGCATACACGCATGACACCTGAAATTTATTGAGGCTAATGAAAAAGGGATCTAGATATAGTTGGAGTTAAAATTTGGCATTTGATAGCAACTAATAAAATTGTGTCTATAAAATTAATTGATTGTATAATATGCATGCGTGCATAAATAGATATAGTGGTGATCCGAAAATTGTTCACACGAATTTAGAACTCGTAATTCCTTTTTATTTCTAAATTTACGTCCTGTTACAATAACATCCCGTCATTTGTTTTGTTAGCTAACTCTCGTTGGTACCATTGTGATTTTTAGTTAGTAAGATTGACATGTTTCCTGTGTTCCATTGCGTAGGTGTTGTGGTGTGCACGTTCCTCTCAAAATACGTCGAACTTTGCTTCCCGAAGTCATACATTTGCCTTATAAATTGTGTTGAAGGAAATGACACCTAAAGAGCAACAAAGATTACAGTAAGTGAAAAGTTTTCTTTGCTTCTGTAAGTACTCGTGAGCAGAAATTCTGTCAGTATTGGCCATTATTGCTGCTAGCACATCATTAGTTCTGTCAGAGCTTTTGTTATCTTTCTTCCTGGCATCATATTTCTCGTGACTAATACATAATAGAAGATATTCGACGAATTTTATCATAAACTTTCATGTAATATGAATATCAGTGTAGAGAAACGTAGGAAAATCGATGCCGTTGATGTTACTGGATATCCCCAACAGCGAATCCATGAATCCATATAAGGTCAAAAATAGATTGGAGATCCGCTTGGATATATTATATCACAGGTTTTTGCAAAATAATTCGATTCATAACGAATATATGAAGCCGTGCAATAGTCAAAATATGTTTTGAAAATATTTCTGTATGGCATACGTGGATGTTATACAATACCTTTGTTCCTTCCTGGACATGAGACGTACTTTACCTCATGGGGAACTATGAGACTTTCCGATTCGCTACGTCCTTCATTCTGACACTATGATGACAGCATGTGTGGGCTGATTTCCTTTTCCTACTATTTCGCAGCATTTGAAGTCGTAAAATTTGAGGGTTTTGCTTTATAATGCTCATGATTTTCAGTCAGCATAGAAAATTTTTCCATATATTTTATTGCCACTACTCTCTAAATATAGTACCTGGTCGTAAATAGGATTGAAACGGTTCGTCCCAAAAGACATAAACTGAAATCGTGATTTATAGTTTTTCAAGTAATTTAAATTCATAATTTCACCGTCTGCTCTCATACTGCACACTAAATAAAAAAAGCAATACCATATTTTGTACCCGAGCAGAAGATGCTTCTGCCTCTGACTGTTTTATTAAAATGTGTAATAGAATTTACAAGCTATGCATAACTATGAGCACAATTTCGTTGCTTCAACTTTCTAAATATCCATACCAAATGAAGTGAAAATAGGATAGCTACTCTATCTCAGCATCACATACTGGAAGAATTTCAACAACTCATGGAATAATAGATGCTAGCCGAAAAACTCAAAACTGTGACTGAATATTGAAATACTTTTGCGATTTTAGTACACGAGTACATGATGTCACGAAGGTGCTTAAGAAAACAGAATGATGACGGGTTGATGACAGCAGATACGACATAAATCAAAACTGCTGTGCTGTTCCCAATACATATAGTTGCAGATAGACAGATTTCTTTAAAGTGGAACGTAGGAATGTTTTGGCAAATATGAATTGACTAGGCTGCATTGTGTATTTTTTTTCACTTTGAATGAAATTTACAGCAAAACTGTACTTTTTTCTTTAAATTACGATGATTTAACGCATCATAGTTTTGTCGTTCCCATTATTGTGTATTCTTTATACTTGCATTCACCAACACTTTTTCCAACGACGGCCATACTATATGTGAATTTGTCATGCTGAGAGACAAAGGCAAAAAGTTATCAATGCTGATAAAAAATTTGTACATTTCATAATGTACGTAATAAAACTCGCTTAATTTGTCTTGCTCAGAAACAGGAAGCGCACAGTGCGTCGGCTACCTGAGCAGACTCAAGGTGATGGGAGGAAGTCTATGCAAATACAGCTCTTGAGAAAGAGAGAGAGAGAGATACCAATGGCAAGAAAATCATTGGCGTAGTTCAATGTTGTTTTAGTCCCAATAAGTATCATGATCATGTAAAAAACTTGACATGCTCAATATTGTGATTCTTTTAAAGCCCTCCTTTACTGTCTTGCATGTACATTCCTTTACATATATTATACAATAGGACAATGCCATACATGATACTCAGCTCGGGTCAGAGTCACATAATGCATTATTTGCGTAAGCGTCCACACACTGTCTGTCCACCCTGCATCCTGACACAATATTTTTATTAGTATGACGTTAGGATGACAAGAAGATGAGGCTCGTGTGCCCATACAAAGAGATGGTGCTAATGGAATATACTAAAACAATTAAGACGTAAACTCACAGCGCATAAGTATATATCCTACCTGTATTTTATCCCATTATGCTCAAATCATATAAGAAAATGATCCCCGTCGACGTAATCTTAAGCTTCTCCTGGTGTTTTGTGTGCATCACCACCACTTTCTTCATGATGATAATGATGAATACAGCATGATAACCTTTGTGAATGAGAGAAGAATAGTGTAGTTGAACTCGGGCAATCTCATTTTATAGCATAGGAAGAGAAAAGAAAAGAGCAGGGGAATACAATACGGGAATCAAACTTACATTATTCATCCATTATGCACATTAATGTACATACATCACAATTTTAAGGATGATGATGACCATTATCATCAAAATGTTCGTAGTAGGCATGTGCATTCAGACAATTGAGTATATATACCCATCATCCTCCAAGTGATGTTGATGTAGTCAGCTCACACAATACATTGAACGGGAAGATGTTAATAAACTGATAGAGGGAGAAAAAGGTAATAGGATTTTGCCACAATAATGTATGTAGTCGAGGAGGAAAGATGAAACGAAGGTGTTTCTCAGCACACCACACGTCACACAAATTCATCTCATCTCATGTTATATGATGATCATGTTCTCCTTTACAAAACTGCCTTAGCCTTTAATACTACTGCTTTTAAAGGCTTTTCACACATAAAGGATAGTATATTGGTGTGGGTAACTTTACATTCATGTATGTACATTTCTCCACAGGTTCTCTAGCGACATGTGCATTGTTTGTGTAAAGTAATTCAAGACATAGAATAAACACATGAGAGAATCAGCAATCAAACCAAGAGTGAAGAGGCTGATTTTCATAATAGTACATGATACGGTGAGATATATATATGTACCGTAAAAGGAGTACAGGTTTTATCTGTGAGTTGCTACAGGCTCAGTCAAGTCAGTGCCTCTTCTAATATATCCTAAGATGTATAAAGTGAGTTAACATCGGTTGGATACATGAAATCAACAGAGAATGACTTGCTACCAAGTCCCAATATATGTAGGGTTAAATATACATATAGCTATACAGAATATATAAAAAACTATATATATTATATTATAGTAATGCCAAGTAATGCAATGCTATGCATCAGCAGCCACTCCATATCTGACAGACATCAAAGAAGGCAGGCATATTATATTATCATGATAAAAAACAAGCTGGCAAGCAAAGCTGGCTGGCACACATTGACTAGATGCATATATATACATTTTATACATACATATATTTATAATAATATGCATGCATACATACATACATATTAATATACATAGACATATTTTTTAGACATATTATTCCTACTATTATGAAAGTAGTTCAAGTGTAAAAGAGCAAAAAAAATATTGTTATTCAAGTTAGATTATAATATATGAACACATAATGTGTATTAGAAGACTCTGAGACTCAACCTAAATGGTGTATATAGTGGTGAATATACTGAAACCTTCTCACGTATAGGGAGAACGAGAGAGAAGAAGAAGAAAGAAAAAGAAGCAAAAAGAGAAAGAGATACTCACATATTCACACAATATAACTGTTATACTTGCTCCTCTAATACTAGTACAGGTTCGCGAAAAAACCTGCTTGTAGATTTTAAGTGAACAGAAAGGAGTCATATTTTTAGCGAATGAGTTATAGTAGAATCGCTTTCAAGAGACAGAAGGCTAAGTCAACCATAATTATAATCATAATCAGCATTTTATCATTATCAACATCATTGCCATCGTATTTGTTATAATTTTTTGTGCATCTCCTTTATTTCAAGGTGAGTGTTAGCTCACCTGAAGCGCTGCAATGTGCAATTTTGTAGCTACTCAACAATTAACTGCAATTGTAGTTGCAACGATGAAATAATAAACAGTACAGTTTGTGCAGTATCAAACCAATATTCGATATTTTTTTAAATCAAAAAGAAGAAAAAATGTGTAGCAGCAATCGTCAATACTATATAATGGCATCGATTATTTGGCTATAAAATTAACTAACGTGTGGAGTTGACGTAACCACACATAAGTAACTCAGCCCCAACACATCTTCACTATTTACATAATCCACTATTTTTCAATAATGATAATTCCTAACTGGTGCAAAACGTGCAAAAGGAGGTTCTATATTATAAATGCAAAACTATGCATTAACAAAAACTAAAGTGCTTTAATCCGTAGTTGAGACACAACTCTTGGAAAATCACCAGAAATGGACTTTAAATCGTAAAACTACTTAAAACTATATTGCATGTGGGCTGTGAACTCAAGCCAAACGGATGGACGGTAGTTGTGAAAAAAATACCCTTCACAAAAATTATATTCGGATCTCAATGCTTAAGATATTAATTAATTCGGTGAAAATAGACCAACATATATAATATAATATATATATTCTAATTAACTAACAAGGCAACCAGTGGTTTCCCATTTATCTTTGACTCTACCTTTTTTCTCATGATGTATGCAAATATACTGACTGATGTGATTCAAAAGCATTTTGGATGACTTTTTCCCAGTGCTACAAAATTAAACTACCTAAAGGACCAGTATTTAAAACATTACGTCGTGTTGTTCTAGAGAAAGTTTTTCTTTATATCATATACACAAAAAAAGTTTTTGTTCGCAACCGACCGACTGATAAAGTATATGATGAAATGAACTTTGTGTGATCAATTATTATTTACTTTTGTGTGCATGCAAACACCAAAATGAAATTGCAGTTTGTCAGAAATGCAAACAACTGGGATAACTGGAACTGGAAGCAGTATTTATTGTCTCATGTCTGAAGTGTGTTGACTGAGTGTTTGTGGAAGTAGGTGAAAAATAATAGCACGCTGCTGGAAAGATGAAAGAACTTATATACATGAATGTGTACTTTATGAGATTACTCACCAAATAAATAGGTATATAAAGAGTTTACTCTATATAATGCCATTTTTATATATGTGTACTTTATGTGTATGTGGTTTTACGTTTCACTCTCCGTTGTTTTCATAGTTATATACGCAAGTATCACCATTCCAGCCATTATCGCACATGATGCATGTATTTAATCGCCCATATCTCTTGTTGGTACAATTTGATATGGCATGTTAATTGGTATCTCTGAGTTTAATACAGATTTACTACTTACTTCTGGTGTTAGTGTTGATGATGGCAATGGGACAACTTGCTTATCAGCAGTATTGAGCTGACAATATTTTTTTTCTTTGTACAGTTTTAAATTGTTTGATAGATCACATTATTGCATAGTTGATAGTACTTAATCATTTTATCATAATGTGCACAATCCTAAACACTATCTCCACTTGACTCTTCCACAGAATGCGGACGGATGGAAATAAGTTTTTTTGGCGTTTACATGAGATGCGATACATAACAATCACCATTTTGATTCCTGATCTGTAATCGTACACCGTGATAAACCTTCCTATTTCTGGCCACATCCGATACTTCCCCATCATACAACTTTCCTCTAGTTTCCTCCAATGGAAAGGGATTCATCATCATCATCGCAAACGTCTTAAAAAGTAAGCGTCATAAACTTATCTAAATGTAGTTCATTTGCAGAGTGATAAAGTTATCATGAGATGGCCTCATTCGGATCATCCAACTCCACATTCAACAATCCAAAAGTATTGGATTTAAATACACTCTTCTATAGCCAGCCCGTTAAATTGTTTAATTACAGTGGTAAAGTGAGTTGGAAATGGAGCCAGGCGACTTAAGAATAAACTCCAGGTTGAGGGATGACAGTGGTGTACCTCGGGGCTCTCCCAGCTCTCAATACGCAGCAGTAAATGAGGGAAACTCTGTTCTCCAGTTTCGAAGTCATATTAGACCAGCCGTCATTACCGATGGCCGCTTACATCATATGCCATCGTCGATGGCGGGACCTCCACTCGTCATTGACAGGTGCGTTGACGTTGACCACATGGCTATTTTCGTTATGGGGCACTTACGCCGCGTTGTGTGTATGAATCTAATAAAATAATATCAAGGTTGCATGCTGTGCTCCGTTCCCCTGCGATCCATTTCAAATTGATGTGAAATGTAATGTGATACTTTAAAACGTTCCTTCAGAATGAGATATAGTACTTGTGTGTCGAAAGCGAAGTAGGTGCACGATTTTGAGAATGTAAATGCAGTTTAATCATGACTTTACTCGTGGATTAAGTTCTATTTAAATTACTTTGGAATAGTTTAAAAAAAATTGATGCTGTAATGCAACGCAAATCCAACAACAATTTTTCATGCTTTTATAAGTAAATGCATATGCTTTTGCATTCATACCCTAATTCAGTGTTTGCTCATATCACTACAAATTTATATATAATACTTGTTTGTCGAAGGCGAAGTAGGTGCACGATTTTGAGAATGCACATGCAGCTGTAATCATGACTTTACTCGTGGATTAAGTTCTATTTAAATTACTTTGGAATAGTTTAAAAAAATCGATGCTGTAATGCAACGCAAATCCAACAACAAATTTTCATGCTTTTATAAGTAAATGCATAGCATTTGCATTCATACCATAATTCAGTGTTTGCTCATATCACTACAAAACAAACCTTGAAGCTTATCAAAAATTTTATCTTGTTCACCAATGGCTCTTGGGTACATTATTATTCGTTGTTATATGTTTGTGAAGTTTTATTAATTGAAGACAATGACATTCTATATTATGAACGATAGAATGGTTTCTTCCAGGAATGAGCCCGTCAAAGTTTGGAGGGATCCTACCTTAATGAATTCCAGTGAAATACGCCATGTTGTTTCCATGCAGCATTCAGGGGTTGTACATTTAACGCATCCAATGGTAGCTCATTCAAATGTTAATACCGGTGGAGGTGTATATATGCATCATGATAAGTCATTAGAAACTGCTAGTCGCGGTCCTCCAAACGATGGAATGCGAGGACGAGCACCCGTTGCATATGCACCTCCTGGAAGTGCTGCGAAGCATAATATGGAGGCTTGGCGGCATAACGCAGTACTTCAGCAGCAGCAACAACAGCAGCAGCAGCAACAACAGCAACAACAACAACAACACCAACAGCAGCATCAGCAACAACAACAGCAACAGTAAGTAACGATTTTAAAATCGAAAATGTTTTCAAATGACAGCGATGTTCAGATAGTCTTCCTATTGTAATACATAAGATTAAAAAGACAGCGTATGAATATGACTATAAACTTAACTTTCCATAAAAATGAGTAACATCATGATTTCAATAAATTAACAGGAATTCAAAAGATTTCCGTGTCAGCCTAAGTGGCAAAAGTACAGTTGAGCAAGCTGTCCACGATCACTTTGTGGAAAGTCTCCGCCTAGCTCAACTCAAAGGTAACTCAACACAACCCGCTGTGAAGCAAGAGGAACGACCAAACCCACACGCACCCGGTGCACATCAACAACAGCGTTATTATCCTCCACCACCAGATAAGCGCCATCATGGTAAGTTGAATATCTACATTGTATTTAACTTTATTTAATGAATTAGTCCCAAACGCTTGACATTCCATAAAATTCCTTTCCAGAACATCCATCCTCTCAAGTCATTTACCAAATTCATCAGCACCAAGGAATTGCACAAACAAGAGCACTCGGCACCTCCACAACTGAGAAATGAAGCTCAGTATAGTCCTCACGGAGGTGGAATGGAGGGCGGGAGAAAACATCAAATTTACGGACCACCAGAAGTCATCGTGAGACCTCATGCGGCTACGCAACAACAACAACAAAGCGGTAGTATTAGATATGAATCAGAACCAGATGTACTTCCGTCCGATAACTGTGTTCGTTACCGAAACCACCCTCCTATACCTCGTCGTCCAACATCACAAAACGATTTACATCTAGAACGTAACAGAAGTCCATTTGGAAAACCAGGGCCGCCAGCATCCTCCCCAAATTCCTACCACGGTTATCCCCAAGCTCACGTAAGCAAGCACAAAGTGAATAGTCCTGCACCTCCCCACATTTATGGGAAACCTGGACCATCAACTAGACCATACGATATGAGCAACGATCCTTCTGGTCCTCTCCCACTAACATCAAAAGTGGGGATGACGAGGCCCTCTCAGTCTTCCCCAACTACATACTCTCACACAAGTCCTACCCTTCCCCAACATGATGTGAGAAAATCCGATGTAGCGTATTATATGTACAACAATGTACCACCAGGGTTTCAGCAGCCGTCGATATCTCCACATGCACATAACATGCATTCTATTCAGACGCAACCATTGGACCTGGGTGGAAAACGGAAGGTTGAAGATGAAGTGTACAAAGGAAAGATCCAAGACCCTCGGCAAGACCCTTCAGATTATTCAGGAGTTAACCCATATTATGGATCTCGTAAACCAGAGGACCCTCATATGAGGCCGAGAATATCCCACTCCCACATTCAGAACAGCTCGGTTCCCCATTATAGTTATGTAGATATGCCGTCGAAACGGAAAATGGAAGAGGCTTCCTTGTCTATGCATTTAGATACAAAAAAGGTTCGATCTGACGCGCCACCACCACCACCACTTAAGGTCAGTTTAGCGAACACAATGATGGGTAGGAAAGAACACGAGCTCAAACCAATGGTAGCTGATCGTGAGTACGTCCTAGAGAGTAGTAGTCGATTACAAATATTGGACAATCAAGGGCCACTTCCCTTGAATATGTCTGAGAGTGCTAGTAAAGTGAAACATGAGATACCCTCTCCAGCTCCTTTACCATTTGACATGAAGAAGCCAATAGTTAAACACGGTGCTGTAGATGTTAAGCCTAATGTTGCTACCATCATCACTCAAGGGCCCTTGTGCAATGGGAAACATAAAGAAAGTACAATGGAATACAAAACTGCGTCTCCTCCGGTGGATATCAAACCCGATTCTCAAATCATAACCAAAGTAAAATTAGAATCGGTTAGCATCACACCAATGGAGATAGAATCTACGTCTTCAACAACAGCAAGCTCATCGTTTACACCCTTATTCACATCTGCAGCGGCACCCTCAGCTCCGCTCTCATCACCATCATCGTCTTCGTCACTAGCCGCAGCAGCAACAACAACACCTTCGTCATCCACGCCGTCTTCAGCAATACCAGCAGCTACCACTACACCTGCACCTACAGTTACATTCTAAATTCCAAAAGGTTCCAAAGAAAGCTTGGGTTCTTCAATGGCATGAAGCTGATAGTTCCAATGATAAAACTGCAAGCGATGAAAGTAGCAAGGTACCAAAAGCTGGGAGTGATGTTAGCAATGGATGTGCTACGACTCAAAGCACGAGCACAACAGAGAATGGAACAAAGGATGAGAGGAATGGGAATATTGTAAATGGGCACACGTTGTCAACCACGGAAAACGACTCTAGCAAGAACGCATCAGTAACGAACACTCAAACTTTTAATGGATTTGGAAAAGAAAGGCTGAATGATAGTGATATATGTTCTGAAAACGAGTCTGACACTAGTAATAAGGAGAAAGTATCGACTGATTCAAATCCCTCGCCACTGAAAAAGAATGGGCGGAAAGGGAAAGACTGCAGTCAAGCATCGCCCAAGCCAGATTTACGGAAGGATGGACTTTGTAAAAGACCTCCTGTCAGCCAACTGAAGAAGACAGGAGAATCTTTCATTCAGGCTGAGACGTGCAATCGGGTAACACCTAAAATCGCCAAGTGTAGGGAATGTCGTTGGCACCCTTCTGCTCGTGGATCAAAGAAACAAAGTGGAGCTTACTGTAGATTTTATGGCTTCCGAAAATTACGCTATACAAAGGGGGGAAGCTTGACAGTTGCTGGATTCTCAGATCCATTTACGGACCCTTCTAAGGTATGGCAGAACCACTTAAATATTGGATTTTGTATTGTGTGAGTTTATCAGCAGAAACGCTGTCGTTCTAAATGTGGTCATATTAATTTGATTTATCGTTAAAATTCCAATTACAGATTACGGAACATGATCAGTTTCGTCTTTGGCTTCCATCAAATGTCATCCCTGACGGGTTGAGCATTGAGATTTCCAAGTTTTTACTATCTCAACTGTGTGATCAATTTTGTGATTTGGTAAATCAAGAAGAAGA
>JAANSM010005068.1:0-10512 GCA_036850725.1 Orchesella villosa | reverse complement strand
AATCAACGCAGCTACCTGCTCTTTATTTATGTGTACTTCAACCCGTGTTCAAACTTTCCAAATAAGTAACACAAACAGAAACCACTACTCAATAAAGAACAAAATTCCACAGGTTTAATTATTGTGAGTATGTGGTTGACGATTTTGACAAGAGATGCATTAAATTATTGCTACAATGAATAAAGCATTAAAATTGAACTATGCTATTAATTGAATACAAGCCACAGAGATTCAGTCCTCCCCCTCTTTTCTATCATAAATTTAATAGTGGTAGAATACGTATCAAAAGAATATGAACTCAACTATGAAGTAGAGAGAAAGGTTAGAATGGAAGGACAGTGGGAAAGAGTTTGGTTTTGGTAGCCTTTTTCTGATTTCTTGAGAATAATAATCAGTATCATATCTATAGTTAGCTGCCATAAGGTATCAACGTAATGTGGTTGATGATGAACGTCTTTTTCTTTCCTCATCATTCTTCTTTTCCCTTTTTCCGTGTGTTCTGCTAACGGTTACTACCATTACTTACTGTATAAATTCCCTGAGAAGTGACTAATGAAGTACGAAGAAACCTCGGAAATAATATCATATCGGAGATAAGTCATCGTAAGTAGCCAACACAGCAGAAATTTAGTGAGACGTTTACGTTTCCTTTTCTGCTTGTTTTATTTCTTCCTTGACTGGTGAAGAAGGGAGCTTGAGTAAATCATCGGAGAAAAGAAAGAGGAAAAGTTGGAGAAAAGATAAAGCAAATTACTGAGCCAGCTATTGAGGAACAAGTAACTAAGTAAAGGGAAGTTCGTATATAGAGAACCCATCCAAAAAACACACAGTCAAACAAATGGCATAAATAGTATAAACACATACATAAGACAAACCAATAAAGAAGAAGCTTTTTGGACGAAACAGAATGTAGCTGTGGCAGGGTGTGAGTTCGTAAATCAACTCTTTCCTAGTCAAACTGTCTTTTTAAGATGATAAAACAAGCTTGCAAACTTTATAATTTTTCCTAAAGAGTAGAAACCTCAAGCACAATTATATGACTTTGGCACAATATATTGGGTACATATACAATACATACATGCGACTTTTGCGTATAGTTTTTGTCTGTGTACTACAGCTCGTACATGTAGCATTTACGTACACGCTAATCGTATTTACTGGCTGTGGCAGATAGCAGAGCACGCTGGAATGATTCAGCAAATCATTTTTAACCCTATTTCATACGAATTAATACTCATTTACGTTGTCCGTGTCTGTCCTTTTCCACTCTCTCCCTTTCGGAATTTACATGTTAAACGTGTCTAGATATTTGCCTTGTGGGCTCACCAAAGTTTAGCAGCATAGGAAAGTTGACGTTGGGTAGGGAAACTAGAGCATAACGCATGACTAAACTTTAAAGAGTGCCCATCACAAAATGGCTCTTTGTATATCCTAATAATAAATTAAATGTCAAGATTTATTAAGAATCGGACGTCATCCTCTAATTTCACGATTTTAATTATTTACAACTTTGACTGGATATAACTATAAAACCAGGGTATCTCGAGCATTTCTGTTTAGTGGGGTTTTTGTATAAACGTTTTGTATGTCCTTAGATGTTACGTGAATTACAGTTAATTAATTAATCTTGAATCTTAAGGACATGAACAATAAACAACTTAAATTTGAGCAACTTCAACTCTAAAATGTTTTTTTGAAAATTTTAAATCTCAAGTTGACAGTAATAATTGAATATTTAATTAATAAATTAAATTGTACATTGAATATTGCCGTAAAATGCTACGAATTTGCAGTCATACCTAAGTAATTACTGCTTGCTTGTCAGAAAACATAAAAAATCTTTAACAAGGTAAAATACAGCGTGACAATTATGCATAGAATATGCAGTTAACGGTAAGGTTCGAATAGAGTAAAAGATTTCCAGTCAAATAATAGTACAACAGAATAAAATACGGAATGATGCCGGAGAAATAGAAAAGGAGAGGACGAGGCGAGGGTGAATGAGTGATGTAGATGGGTATTGTGAGACTCTCGAAAAGCTACAAAAGATGCATACACGGTGTGTATACTTTTATATTAGATATAACTGCTCAATACTCTCTTTATGAGTGAGAATATAAATAATCATTGCCAAAGTTGTTAATTTGAAATCCGTTTATATCTTTGTATTTTTGATGCTCGATGAAATTCAATAAAAATAATCCTACGAGGGTGTCAAAGCGTAGTTATTCTAGTATCTCTAAATGGAGATTTCTACATGTGAGTGCTTATATACTATCACGCAGCCGGCATCAAAGTAGATATATGTACAATTGCTTGTTCTGCAAACGTTTTCCCTATACAAACTAATGTTTTGTAGACTCTTGTTTCAGTATGTAAATACATCCAGTTTTGCGAGTTATTTTCTTGTTATTGGATACGCATTGAACTTTGAACAATAAAAGAAAACAAACAATTATATACGAGCGAAAAGTTTTAACTCAACACTATTAAATAATATGGGACATATGATAATAATAATGGAAAGTTGCTTCGCACACCAGATATCCCTATTCACATTCCATTTTCATAGAATTTTTGCGAGTTGAAACGCTCGAATCGGCAAAAATGTTTTTCATGTTAACAATATGTAGTGTAATTTGATAATGATGTGACGAGCAATTTTTTTTCCATTTGGTAAATTTAGTCGTAATCATTAGTATAATCACCTAACATATATGGATCATGATTCGACTGTTTTGTCATCCATTTCAAAGGGATATCTGCATTTCTCGGGGATACATTATATTATTTGACAATAATGATGTATAGTTTCTGCTTAGTATATAGTATAGCCTATTTACTATAATTTAACGATGTTGGGAAATTGTAAATAAGATATCCAGATCGAACTGATTGAATGGACAGTGGGCTGCTGTTTGTTAGTGATATTATTACTCGGTAAAAATGCCTCGAACTGGTTACGCTAGCCAGCCAACCGATTCATATTATCATCGTTATGCAGATGTCATAGCTTTGGTCGGCTTGTTTTGGTGAAAGGGCTTTCTTTCTGCTTCCTCTGAAAATCTCGTTGAGGAGAGTCCATCATCCGTGTGGTAACAACTAACAACACAACATAACAAGATGTCCAATGCTATTATTCCAATCACTCGCTACTTCTCTTGGTTTTTTTCTCTCGTGTGTATCGCGCAGCATAAATATATTTATGAAATATGTTTATAATATGCCATCTTATCTATGTCGTTTCTGGGTACTACTTCTACTATTTCACCCTTTGACTACTCTGTATATCATCATGCTCATTACTGGCACTCCGTATCATTACTCTAAACATGCTCATAATAATAATAATATTCTTATATAATAATGTAATACATTCCATGAAATATCAATAAAGATCTGAGAAAGGGCCAAAGGCGAAAGGAAATTGACAGTCATTAAAAGTACATATTATCTGCCAATCATTAAAATTATGCTTGGATGATGCACTTCACATTGATATGACTCACTACTCCTTGTTACTTACAATTTTTCTATAACGTCAAGTCAACTGGCGAAAACTATGACAAATAAAGAGATAACGTTGCACAAATCAGTTTAATACCATGTTATATCTTAGAACAAATCTTAAGAATAGAAATATGAGAAGTTTTTATCATATAATATGATTTCCTTGAATGCTGCCTAATATTTTCTCGATCCCAATTTTCAATAGGCATTTTATTGAAGCTAATAACAGATTTCAAGAAAATTCTCCTTCAATTACCGAATTTAATCATACCTGCTAAAAATCTATTACGAAAGGTATTCACTGGAACCAATGAAGCCTATTTTGCTTCATCGAAATAATTCCTGAAAGACGATAAGTACATCGACGGTTAATTAAAAAAGTGAAAAAGGAAATCAACACGGCTAAATAAATTGTTCAGCCTCTTTTCTTCACGCCAAATCAAATACGAACCTGAGAAATTGTGCTAATTGCTTAGGTAGTCAGTGTCTTTCATTGGAAGACGTTTTTCAATCATTTAGGGTGGTAGTACAGAGCAACTGTCACCAAAAAAATAGCAGTAGTTAAGCGCGGGTTGAGAAACTATTGGAGGGAACTAGCGCTCTAGCACTTTAGCCTTGAATTCTTGAGTTCCAATTTCCAAAAAGTATATAGTGCTATCACCCTGATTCCATGGTCGTGCCACGACATCATGACACAACATTCATGCGGAAGTTAGAAATGGGATGACAAGAAGTGTAACCGGAGACAAGCTAATCAGTTCAGACCATCCAATTTCACATGATGAGAATGTCATTATATTACATCTAAACGTGTTTTTGTAAGGGGTATGAGCAAGAATTATATTATACGCATGCATAAGTCAGCGTAATATTGCATTGAGTTGTTGGAGTGAGTGAATGAGTTTCTTTATTCTCCATCTCAAATGGCATTTGTTCGCCGAGAAGAGCAGAGTATAAGTTTACGGTTTGTATATGTACACATCCCCAAAACCTAAACTTATGATAGGGAAGAATGAGATGAGTACTAGGTTTATAGGATATCCAAGTTCTTTATGTACCCACCAAAAACTATCTACTTTTACTTCATGTAATATATATTATGCTTCTCTATAAGTGGAGAGAACTGCATTCAATTGATGTTGATGATGATGGCATAAGAGAAGAAACTTTATGGAACCGCTAATAGTGAGTTACTTCCAGTAAAGTTACGTATTATACATCTATGCATGCTTGAATGGTGAAACCCAATGACGTGACTTCATATCTCACTAGATTTTCTGAGCGAGAAAAGGAATCTTTTTGACTAATCTCGGTAGCGACTTAGCTTGACTAGACTAATGTCCTCGAAGGAAATAACAAATGACAAAAGCATATAGAGCAAGCGTGAAGGTATACATAATACTTGTTCCAACGTATTCTCTCTTTTCTCGATGGATACCCATGGATACATATATATAGTCACATTATCAAATGTATTTTATTACGTATAACAAGAAGATGATAACAATAATAATATAATTCCTTTGTAGCTCCCATCTATAAACATTACTTGGAGGAGGAAGTGAGATTTTCTATTCTGTGTAAAGACGTCGGAATCACCATCATCATTTAAAACAAATGACTTGATGGATGACTACAGATTAGAAATTTTGGTGCTTGTTCCTTTCCTCTCCTTTTCATCTTGCCTCATTCAACTCATTTTCTATCCTGTTTCCTCACATGTTTAACTTAAATGCTTGGGTAGTACTTATACTACTGACTGGGCTCCCTCAGAGAATCTCAAGAAGAAAACAAATTATCTAATAACCATGAGGAAAATATTTGAATGTTTTATAAGGAATAGAAACTATGACAAGTTGCAGGAAGCCCTTGTCAACCTCAAAT
This sequence comes from Orchesella villosa, assembly GCA_036850725.1. Classification (NCBI taxonomy): domain Eukaryota; kingdom Metazoa; phylum Arthropoda; class Collembola; order Entomobryomorpha; family Orchesellidae; genus Orchesella; species Orchesella villosa. The sequence goes on along the minus strand of JAANSM010005068.1, from coordinate 5,118 downwards.
CTTATTCACTTGTTCTACCCTTCATTAGCGTAAATAGTTACACTGATTTCATTTCACACAATCATTCTCATATCGGGAGTGAATGCAAACCATTGTTTCTGATGTCCAACTAACATAATAATGAGCAAACACAAATAATGGAACAATATGCGATTGCATCTGCGGTCCTTTCTTATCTTTAGAACGTGGGTGTGTATATATATTCTACCCGCGATGAATAATACGCGAGGAATGGGTCAACAACAATGATCAACAAGCAATGTAAATACGAGTTCTCATTACAAACTAAATTATCTTATTTTATCCCTTCATAAATGATGTTTCCATCCTTAGACAGTTTGGGATCCCTACCCCTTAGTACCATCCTTGTCAGTTTCCATTTTGATGGGAGAATTCAACTTTGTTTTGTCAAGAAGAAAGCTACAGTTTTTCTGGAATTAGTTTGATTGATGGCTGCATTGATCCTCTGTAATAATAACAGTAATGATACTAAATTCTCACAAAAATCCCCCAATTTCGATGGAAACTTTGTGTTCCGTACCACCAGCTAGTTTTCTCAATGGAAGACTGATGACAAACTACGCAAGGAGTCTGTGGATCATTTTATTACACGATAAATGATCCAAGATAGAATAGAACGCTCGCATTCATGCGGATCGAAAAAAAGATGAAGAATCTCCTGATGACTAACCCCTCAGTTGTAAATAAGATGTATAAATGTAGCTTGTACTAATAGCAAAATATTTCACGCAAGAACACAGATCATATTCATATTTTTGAGTTAGTACTAGCGCATTCAATACATTCTTAGAACAATCGCCCTTTATCCTGTCACTGTACGTAAAAGATGGAATAAGTGTGTCCTTGAATAACTAATCCGTGTTTATACAAAATATAATACTGTCTTAAATCCTTCACTTATTCCTAACTACTCAAAGCACCCATGAAATCTGCCTAAAATAACAAGAACAACAAACTGTTTCATCCACGAAAACTGTCTTTTCCGAAGTTACTAGGTACCAAATTTGTTAATTTGATTGCGGATAAATGAGTCAAATTCCTTGAAAGATTTTTATTGCTGACTAAGGTTTCAGTTTCAATTCATATAAAAACAAAATTGAGCCAACGCCAGTCCAACTTTGTAAGCTTTAAATGTAATTATAATCTCTTTCGTTCGCCATTCTAATGTGATTACGGGTGGTACAAAAACAAACGCATGGTTACATAATGGAACCCTGTACAAAGAAATTAGGTAACAGTGTTTTTTTTACAATTTCAATGCACGTGTTGGTGTGTTGCTCTACATAAAGGTTTCTTTCACACAAAACGAAGGAGACAATGGCATCAATTGATTTCGGCACGATTGTATACTGTTACAAGCACAAGTAAAAACACACTTAACAAAAGTGCAATACTACTTTTTGTAAAGAGCATCCCTTCCTCTCATCCTTTACAGTTGAAAAAGTATAAAAGTCACATGAATAGTATGGAAAACAGGATTAGTTTATTGGATTACGGCGTAAACGTGGGTTGGGGGTGAATAAAAAATACGAAACCCAATTTAACCCAACTAAGCCCTCACAGTACTGATTTGGTAAATCTGACTCCCAAAAACCTAATTTGTAGCAGGGCGACATGCACACTCCTTGCTCATTTCAGGTTTAACGTGCCTTATAAAAATTTGCAAGTTTGATCAGCATTTGAGTTCCAAATTTATCCAACCACTTAGAATATAAAACAAACCATCAACTTAGCTATCAATAAAGCAAGCCGATTTTTATGCGATTAGAGTAGCTTAATGTATTTTTCATATTCATTTTATCTTTATGGGAATGCTAATAATATTATCGGTTGATTTGTTTCCATTCCAACAGCTTCCAAAATTCCGTGTGTAATCAAGCAAGAAAGTAATCGGAAGCGATAGATAAGCTGCAGCTCCAACATATAGCCAACAAAATCTGTTTGAGTATTGCCAAAAAATATGGAGGAAGCGGCATTTCTTCACAAACGTTTGAAAGAACGTGAACGTGAAAGTAGTGAACGAGATAGATGAAATCATTAGTCAACATGGTGGTAGAATTTTGGTCTAATCAACCACTTTTCCGTCTTTCACCGTCCTCCTCTATCGACTCTCTTTACTTTATCCCTGTCTCTCGATTATGAATTTAACTAGCTTAGTCAGAAAAAAAAGTTGAAGAAACGGAAGTTTACATCTTTTCATCATGAAAACACAGATGTGCTGAGAAATGCAATGATATGATTACACTTGATGCCTTTCGTGTTCAGTATGCCGCTATCGCACTCTTCTATTAGGATGCTTTAAGCTTAAGCTGCTGTTGTGATTCTCATCAGGGAGGAAGAAGGTGAGCGCAATGTTTGGATTTACACAAAATCACTCGTAATGATGATGATGAGCAAGCATACTAAAGGATGAAGGGAAAGTAGCAATCAACGTCATCAAGAAAAGGAGTGAAAGCAAATGGAGTGGTTTGTGTAAAGAAGAAACATGGTGATGACTACGTGGATGATAATAACAGGGGAAGAAAAGCATGTGTCATTTTTAAATATATGAATCTCCTGCTTTCTGCTGCTTGTAGCTTGTATAGTGTGCTAGTATTGGTGAAAAGGAGAGAGTTTTTCTATATCGCATTTTGTTCATTTAAACCACATTCTTATGTACTTGAGCATGTATGAAAAAGATGAGATAAACCGTAGCTATATAGCTCACATTGATTCGCCCACGACATCAAAAACTGAAGCTAAAAATATTTTCAAACTGTAGCATGCGATAAGCTTTTACTTGCTTCTTCTTTCACTCTTGCTTCAAGAGCAATACAAAAATTGCCGACTTTTTTTTTCACCACCTTACCTTTTTCCTCTGTAAGAATTTGATGAGGGTCCCAGAAGAATGCCTAAGAATGCAAATGCACACTGATGATAATGATATTGAAAGAGCAAGTTAAGTGAGTAAGGAAGGAATGACTTGATGAATCGAGCCTCCTTCTCCCAAAGAAATTACCCGCTCGAAGAAGGAGAAAACAGTGGCTATAGTTGAGATGGATTTAAGTTGGAGTATATTACACGTGCGGTTATAATTTCCTTGAGATTTTGTGTAATCTAACATTATCAGTGTTGGGGTTAGTTGTAGTAGAACAATTTCTTGGGTTATAAAAATGCATTGTGAGTATAAAAGCCGAATGAGAAGTGTATGTGTGGTGTTCACAACTAAAAGGTTCTAGAAGTCGGATTCTGTCTGACTTTAAAGTACAATATCACTTCTCCCCATATTATTTCATCCATTTAAAGTTACTCAACGTAAGTCAACGTTACTCAAAATCCTTGTGCTACTATTACCACTGGCTTCATATACGTTTGCTTTAAAGGTTTATATATATTATGCTCTTGGATTTGGATGCACAATTCTGAGCTAAGCAACTTTTGAAGGGAGTATGTTTCACACATACAACATATAGATAGATACATATACAGAAGGAGCTCTTTGTTGAGTGTGAACATGTAGCCTGTTAACTGCTTATGGTGTTGCCGAGAAGGAGAAGAGCTACTGTGGGGTTTTGGGTGTAGTAAAATAATCAAGGAAAGGAAAAGAGAATCGGCCACTAATGACATGCAATCAGTGTTAGACGCCAGGAGAATCCATTATGAGATTGGATTTGAGAGCATTTTTGTTCTATATGTATATGCTTGGCTTCTCAAACACACTCCATCAACTATATTATTGTGTGCATAAAACGCTTTCACTATGCATAATCCTTGCACGGTTTTGTATAAAAAATGCTCGTGGTGGTGAGATATACACAAATGCATATAAATAATGAGTACACATTTGTATTTGTATGTAACGCCGGTAATTGAGTGGATCTAGATAGAGTAACATTGTAAGCCCTTCTATTTCTATATAAGATAGCGCTACCCTGCCACTGGCTCGATGTACTACAAGTCAGTTTACTATGAATAACGTTGTAAAATGTTTGATGCGAACACAAAACAACATTAAGTTTTTACCCTGGACTCCGCATGAAGTTTAATGTTTTGGTTTGAAATTATGTTCATCTAATTTAGTATCAGTTTAACGCAAAAATGACAAGATCTCCCTTCGTTCTGTGGAATGAGTTCCTTTAAAAATGTCTTAGTTCGAACATTTTTTTCAAAATTGAAGATCTTTTCCTTACTGCTTAATGCGACATTGCTCAGTTAATGGTTCACATTAAAGCTACGCATAAATATTACCGACAGCCGTTAATTGACGTCAAGTGATGTAATGCTACAGAATTATTGCCTATTATTTAAGTCAATTGAAGAAAATTACATTTCTTCCAGACGGACATGGCTTACCGGGATTTAAAAGCGTTTCAAAAAGTATATCTGCCAAAAACTCATGGTCAATTTACTTTGTCTACAATTTATTATGTCATAAATCTCTACCATTTTAAAAACTACTACTTCTCATGGACATAATGATGATAGATGAAGATCACAAAATGAAATAACCAACATATAATCCTATTGAGAACCAACTGTTATGGATTTGTAACTGTGACATTGAAATACATCATTATAAAGTATTTTTTATCTCACTTTACTCCAGTCCAGCAATAAGTCAAGCAAAGAAAATTCTGCTGTACTTCAAATCTTTCATGTATTTAGCATTTCAGCGATTACCTCATTTGTTTTTCAACACCAAAGTTTAATAGCTTCTGAAATATAAGTAGCAGTCTAACATCCTTTTTGGAATAGACCACCTAAGTATGTGTTCTTCCAGTTTTATTAATAAACACCATTAATTTAATAACACTGACTTTTATGAAGATCTCAGCATTATTTTCAGCAACACATTCACACATGCCTTTCCGTACATTCACACTCCTCATGTGTACCTTGTACTTTCAATTTCGCGTGCAATAATTGCATTGCACAGGTCATCGTCATAAACATTAATGGATGAAAATTTAAACTTCACTAATTTCAGCAGCAATAAAATGAAATAGTAAACAATCCGCGACAAATTTAATTTCTAAAAGCTATGTCGGCTGAAATGCTTTCAGAAAGACAAGACATAATACTGATTTTAATACGCTATACGCTACTCAACATCTCTCT
>JAANSM010005067.1:0-10512 GCA_036850725.1 Orchesella villosa | reverse complement strand
CGCATCAAAAATGGATTGCACATGTTTCAACACATTTTGAAAGTATTGATTCTTATTCGCAATTTTCTTGGACACTGTATCTGTGAACATTTGTCCTTTAATTGCGAAATTGTTCTTAATAAATTGATTTTTACTCAACCCAATCCCAACTGCTGCCTTCCCCGTTTGAGTAATCGTTCCTGTGACTTGACCCACAAGATCTTTTACTCCATTGAGTATACTAGCTGTAGAAGTTTGAGGTTGCCCCCATCCTCCTGAAGGAGTAGATTCTTCAGGTGGTCCGTAAGAAGGTTGAGGGTCAGAAGGTGCACCGTAAGCTATGTAACCACCACTCTCTTTTTGAGGAAGAACTGGGATTTTAAGGGAGTTTGCAATTTGCCCCTTTGCCTGTCCCAGATTACCGATTGCGTTGAGTCCTGCATTTAGAATGCCTGCTTTCAATCCTGTGATTGATCTGAAGCCTCCTTTAACAGCGTTTTGAATGCTCTTCAGGGCTTCTACTTTTGCTCCAATGATGCCACTAGCTCCTCCACCTCCCCCTCCACTGCCAACACCGTATGAGGATGAAGGTGGGCCATAAACTGGGAAAGGAGAGGACTCGTCTAGTTGGTTAGAGGCGGAGATTGTTATAGCATTCTCTTCAGTTGTTGAGTATGTGCCAGAAGGCCCTTGAATTTGGTTCAGTTGTTGAGGAGGTACTCCATAATTGCTTAGAGAAGAAGGAGGAAGGTAAGAGGAAACTGTGGAGGACTGTTGCTTTTGTTGAGGAGCACCATAACCGGTGTTTAGAGAAGATTGCTGGGGGGCACCGTAAGAATCACTGGGAGAATTTTGTTGTTGTGGAGCGCCATAAGAGTCACTTGGGGCATTTTGTTGTTGTGGCGCATTGAATGCACTTGGAGATGGTTGGTTTTCCTGGGGTGCACCATAGGATTGGTCTAGAGATGCTTGGTTAGACTGTGGAGCGCCGTAAGACGGGTTTGGAGATGAAGGTGATTGTTGCTGTTGGGGCTGGGATTTTTGATTCAATTGCTGTGCTTGTTTTGATGCATAACGTGCCAAAATCCCTAAGGCATACTGTACCTCTGCGGAGGAAGGTAAAGGCTGGTTACCATTAGCCTTGTTGGCGGTAATAGGCATCATCATTATTGGCATCCGGAGGCCACCATTTTGTCCAGGAGCACCGTACTGAACACTATTACCCTCATTTTTGTAGCCATTATTTTGTGAAGCTTGCTTCTGCTGCTGGTCCTGTCCAATAGTGTTTCTTACTTCCGTATTTTGTCCACGTTGTGGTACGGCGGGCCCTGGAATGACGGAGTTACCACTTGGATGGAAGGGTGGAGGTGGACCTCTGTACCCATGGTCATGAATTGTGTATCCTGCTGGACCCTCATTGGGATCTGTGAACATGAATGAACTGTGAGATGGCGGCCCATTTTGGAATTGAGGTGGACCATAGGAAGATTCAGATTGTTCCATTTGGGTTGTCGGTTGTGGAGTCGGCTCTGTTGGTTTTTCTGATTCGGCAATTTCAGCTGGAACTGGTTTTTCTTCAGCTGGAACAATTTGCATGTCAGTCTCGCTTCCACTAGCTAATTCAGTTGTTTCATTCATCTTTTGAGGTTGAGGTTGTGGTTGTGGCGCGAGTTGTGGTTGATTTTGATGGGTGATAACAGCATCGGCGTTAGTAATAGGATAATAAGCTCCTCCATTAAATGATACTTCACTTCCACCAACCAAATTATTACGAATGTCTCCATTGGAATCTTCCATGAAAAGGTCATTTAGAATGCGGTAGCCTTCCTGGAAATCCGAATCAGTTGGGGCTGGAGGGGTTGGTCTAGGTACCATGATCATTGGTGGATGCATAGGAGGTCGATCAGTACGGCTCATAAGGGTTCTTGGAGGTGGCACTGTACTGGGTCTTAAGGTTGCTTGCTGTTCGGCCAAAAGTCTCATGATTTCTTGAGTCATATCAGAACTACGGGGTGGAGGTGGAGAAGGGGGTGGGCCCGGTCTCAAAATAGTTGGAGGCTGAAAAATATTTATTCTTGTGATTTACGAAACGAAAAAAAAGTTTTCGTCTAAACTAAAGTGGGAAAAGCGGACAATAACTTACTTTACGACTCATGGAAATGGGATGTGGAACTACTTCATATTCAAAATGGGACGACTCTTTCGCTCTCTGAATTTGTGGACCATGGTTTGGCCAAGCGGACGGTGGGGGTGGGGACGTAAAGACGAGTCTTCCTCCAGGGTGTCCAGGCCCTAATGGCCTTGCACCTAAAAATTTTATATATTTTTTTTAGAAATTTTCAAATAATGGGATATTAGTGCATTTGGGTTTATGCATAAGAAAATGTAGAATGTTACCTGGTGGAATATGTCCAGCCACTAAAACTCCCGGCGGTGGCGGTCTCATAGGACCTACATTGCCATGAATTTCATTTGGAAATCCCCAAGAAGGCCCATGTCTCCGATGGAAGAGGAATGGTGGCTGAGCAAAAATGAGCTGACTCGCCGAAAGCACCACACAAATCACCGAGAACATCACTCTCCCTCTCATTTTTTGGAAATTTTGCACATGAAAAAGTTCCTCCACAAAATATATAAATATATATTTCTATAACTTGCTACAACTTTCCAGTTTCACAAATTCATGCAACACACACAGACACACTATAAACGTCACGTTTCACTAGCCAAACATTCCTTCAAAACTTTTGTTGCTTTCAACTTTTCCACTAGTTGTAAAGCACCTTGCCTTTTCTGAGTATATGCCTTTTCCTCCTCTTCTCGTCTTCATGAGAGCATTTCCTGTCCGTTCAGTTTGCACAGGTTGAATGAGTGACGTGAGTTGAACTCATCGAATTTTTATTAAGGAGAGGCAAGACACAGTACTTAACGTGCTTTTCATTTGTCTCAACATTTTTTTCAAATGCGTTGGCTCGCTTCCTACAAGAAGGCCTACTTGCTTTGTGGCACCTGTAATGATATGCTATATTCATATATGCATAGTCGCTGCTGATGTCGACGTGGATATACCTACCAACGCAAGGTGAAGGTAGTGTATTAACAAGTTGTATATTATTGTTCTTTATCTTGCCGTCGTGACCGGATAAGGCATCACTTACAAATGATCTCGTTCACTATAACAGTTCCTGCCACAATACCATATTACCACATTCGAAACCTCAAATGCAAATATCAACAACGACATCATCTCAACACACCACACCACAAAGATCATTAATGCAACTCGCTTAGCACACAGGATATACTGTGAGCTCAGCTCATTAAATGCAAATATTATGTAGATTGTCGCAGCGCGCAGGTATGTCAAAATCAAAATGTACATGATTTCCATGTGCTATAACAAATACTTGGATTTTTAATTTTTGGTTTGAGAAAACCTCTTCCCGTTATATACTTACTTGATATATTTAAAGGTGTTATATTTGATAAAAAAATGAGATGAGTTATATTTTATCGAGTCTGACTGTGGTTGTACTGCAGGTCCCCATACGTTTTCATGCATTATTGATGCGATTTTTATACTTAAAATGACGAAGTATTGAAAAGAGTTTACAAAGCAATTTTTCTGACATCGACGTAATGAATCATAGCCTCACCACCACAATCATTTATTTAACAAAGACAGCTATACTTGAGTAGAACAATTTGAACAAGATGACTTGTCATCTGTTCCCAATTTTTATATTTGTGCTAAGAACAGGTCTCGTTACCTCAGAATCAGAATTGTCATAATATAGAGAAACAAGTAGCTTGTCGTGATGTGACGTATATTCTGATTTGATTTGATTGCCAAAATTGCATCTGAATTAAACGCATAGTCAATAATTATTGCATGCTAACTTTTTACCTATTCGTATTCTAGACCGGATTCTTTGGCTAGTCTTGAAATCTTCCGTTTTGAGAGTGCAATGCTCTTGATTTGAGCTATTATAGGGATTCTGATCTGATCGAAATAATCATTAAATTTTGCATAACAAAATAATTAGAGTGTTTGTGCATAACATGCATATAACTTCAAACCATTTATTTGTGGCTTCAAGGCTCATAAGTGAAATCACACATTACGTTGACTTTTTTCTTCATAAAAAAGAACTACTTTTGAGCCTAATGAGTTTTGAATTGGTCGGATTGCCCATGTCTCGCCTTTGGTAAGGAAGGATATGGGGATGCGGGGTGATGCTGGAAGCAGTGGTAAGTGTGTAAAAAAATTTGATGCTAATTGTAGTTTTTTCCGTACGGATGCGGAAAATTCTTTGAGTTTCACCGCAAAACCATTAGGAAATGATCCAGAAGTGTTTTTATGTTTGTTTTAATATTTTAACGATAATTTTTTTGTCAGTTTAATGATTTCCCAAGAGGCCTGTGGGTCAGATATTGCGAAAGAAATAGGATATATATGTATGATATATGAAATGAGCTCAAAATATTTTTTGTTGATTAACATTAACATAATGTAATAGGTATGCATAAGTACAAGGATATGCATTGAATTCCTATGTACTTAAATAAGATTCTATAGTCTCAAAACCTACATTTAATAATCAACGTCGTCTAATAACCGAGTTTAATTTTTTACCAGGTGGAAATAAAACACACATCTGCTGCACTGCTGCAGCAATTACATGCAATACCATTTCTTGCAAGTTGCAATAAACAAAGTCAGTTCGTAAGAATTCTTGTGAGTTCACTTTGGCTTTCAATTTTTTGGCTGTTTGTGTCTATGTATGTGCCATGTACGTCTCGATTCGTAAAACACTTTCCCTTAGTTAGAACCAAGTTGCGCTTTCAATTGTTGAAACTGTGTGATTTGAAGTGTAAGTTGATGATGATGATCAATGATGGATGCCATGCACGTTGAGTCCCGTAGATTTACTAGAGTTGCCTTTTACCTTTATAATTCTAATGTCACGTCAATGAAACCGGTTTGAAGCGTTCATTCAATGACCCAAAAAAGTGCGTAAACACACACATGTGCAATGAATTCTCATCTCAAAGTTAAAATTTAGACAGTTTGTTTTTGATTTTGCACGTAGTTTAACAAGCAACGAACTTTTTACAAGTTTTAGGAATGCGTTTTTCAACGCGCAAAATATTATTGATTAATTCTATTTACTGACTCAAAGTGCCTTTACTTTCAATATTTGCGAATTAGAATTGGCAAAATGCTTTTATCCCAACTTTCCTCGTTTATCTACTTTAAAAAAGGGTTTGCAGTAATAAATTTGACGAATTTTAAATCAAATATTGACCTGATTGTAAAGACGGAACAATGACATTTGTATTAGGAATTGCAAAACAAAAAAAATATTTTGAATTTTGTAAACACAAAATTACGGTAAAATTGTGCAAAAAATGAAATTGTCACAGTTGTTTTTTGTCCACAAAATTATAGGGACACACATATGATTATTATTGAATCAATGAATTAAATTAGAATGAAGGTCATTTTATTTGTCAATAATCAATGTACGTAATGCCAGATATGTAATACCTATAATTTGTTTTATTATGTTCAAAACGAAATGATTATTTTCGAAAAGTGTTGAGCTCTTTATTTTCACGTTGTAATTGGATGGAAACACGCACTAATTAGTAGGTGACGCAATACTGTGTACTGTGTACATCATAAGCTTGTTAATAATATGCTTTGGCATATTTAAGCGGATCATGCAGCACCTTCTAAACTTCTAACTTCCGGCATCACACTGCTTTTTAGAACCATATTAGATGCATGCGCATGTGATATGTATGTGATAAGACAGAGGAAATGGAATGAAGATGATTTCTAGTAGACTCGGCTTGTTTGTCAACATCAGCATCTCTAAAAAAATATATCTTTCTTATCTATTCAGAATGTGTTACACGTTACACGTTACGTTACCTCATAGTTCCACTAGCAAAGCAAGAACAAGTTGCTCTTCGTTATATTTTTGGTACAGCAAATTTTTTATCATCTTCTAATCTTCTTGTATTATCTGGTTACATCTCAAGTAACAATCAGCAGTTGAGTATAGGACACTATAATAAAAAGAGCGACATTAACTGATAAATAATTATATAATATAAAAAATAGACGTGGAAGTGAATGGAACCTATTTTAATTTTATTAAAAGTGCATTTATAGTCATACACTACAGTCACTTGATTCAACCTAGCCAGCCGGGCCGATACTTACATGTGAAAAAATATACAACATGATTAGCTATAGTACTCATTTGGTATAACGAATTGGTAATGTTGGATATGGGTGTTTATATAAATGATGCTGCTTAAGATTAGTGCAAATTCACTATAAGAGTTTTTGGTTAAGGAAGCATCTCTTATATTCTTATGTAACTCGAAGCTGCATTTATTTGCAGAGGAAGCACCATAAACATGGTGGTTGACCGACAAGTGATGGTGACCAAACCAAAGCCAAACTGCACACACCATATACAGTTTTTCTGCAATGATATAACATAACACAGAATCATCAGCTCCACTTTAATTTACGACTTGTCAATTGGCGTTCTTTCAATGGATGGGTCAGTTGTCAGTGTAGTCAGTCAGTTATTGTCTTTGTTGAAACATTAGCATATTGATTGGGTTGAATATGTGGTAAAGCTATGAAGTAGAATCACATCACAATCGTTATACTTATCACTTGTTACATGAAATGAAGAATTTTCACTGCACCTTTATATAATATGCAGATTGTTGCATCAATTTAAAATCAAAAATCTTCTAGATGTTAGACGAGCACAATTTCTCATACAAGCAAGACGCAGCTGCATATAGTACACGAAAATTGCATTTCTCATAACATGCAGAATGCAGAAACATTCTTAAAAATCCTTTAAAAGGAAATTTGTGTGATAGATGACAACATTGATATGAAAACGATTGAACATTACATGGTAGAAATAAGGAATTCATCTGTAATAACTTAGATTTACAGAATAAATTATGTACATTTAAAATTATTGCATTTACCAATTTTATCATTTGGATTAAATTTGAGGGCGGAAGTCATTAATTAATATTTTTTCCACTTAAAGTTGCATTAATAAATTAGAAATGTTGTTACGATTATGGTGCCTTGCTACAAGGAGATTTCACATTAGCTATATGTGTGACCTCGGGTCGTCCAATTGCTCAGCTTACCAATCATTGATATAATTGATTCTTATATTTAATCGATATAACAAACCAAACTCAGAGAGTTCTTCCTTCATAAAACTCTCGAAACTTTAATACCAGTTTTTGAGCGAGTTAATAAGAAAAGGGCATAAGCATGCAAAATATTCGTGTGAACAAGGAATTACACAAGTTTGGCAATTTTCATTGAAAATAATTCCTCTAAAATTAGCAACTTCCGTGGCACACAATATGGTCAAAATTAGCGGTGACACGTATCAAACCCCTTTCACATAGTAATGGATAGGTTTCAGTGTCAACAGCTCTCATGGGACAGTTATAACAACTTAACTTCCTACATCCTACGCAAAGCCTCCAACGTTGAGAGAGGCATATTTCGGTACTGCTTTACTGGGTTGATGCCGCACGCAAATAAATATTAGCTTAGTGTAGATTTTGACTTTTTGAGTACTAAACTAATACCAATACCCCTACCTAGCCTAATGTAATACCTGACCTTAATGGACACTAGCGGCAAAGCATAATAAAAGAATTTAGAAAGATCAACAAAATATTTGAACAGTTGTGTGTCCCAAAACATTCCTTTACTGGGAAATTAAATGGGAAAATGAGTCAACTGTTGACGTAACAGGTTGTATATAAATTGGTCGCAAATCTTTAGCTTCAAATCATTCTTTATAAAACGGGCTGCCGAATTTGTGTAAATTTTGTTGCCAGTTTATTATCTTATAAAAATGTGGACACCTGGGAAGATTTTTGGGTTTTTAATTGTGGTTTATAGTTGTGGAATGATTCAAGGGATGGTTGACGACGTCAGCGCCAGTCCAGCAGATTCATCAGAGCAGAGAAGTTCGGATGGTAGTTATAACAGATTTGCTCATGAAAAAGGGAAATATTTTGAAGGAGACATAGTCCTTCCTCAGGGTTTCAGAGCTGTTTCTATGATGCCCCGATGGCGAAAAGGAATTATTCCTTATACTATTCATCGAAGTTTCCGTAAGATTCATTCATATTTTCCAATACCAATTCAACATTCAGAACCCTTACGAATTTGACTAAAAATTATTATAATGAAGGTCCTTCCGAGCGCAAGGCTATATACGAAGCTATGCAGGATATCGAAGCAAAAACTTGCATAGAGTTCAAAAAGCGCAGTGATGAGAGCAACTACGTTCGAATAACGAATCTAAACCAAGGCTGCTTCTCCTTCGTGGGCAGAGCTGGAGGAAGTCAACAATTAAATTTGGGTCCAGGCTGCGTCTACAAGACCACGATAATTCATGAGTTAACCCATGCCATAGGCATGTGGCATGAGCAGTCGCGCCAGGATCGCGATAGATTTATTAACATTATGTGGAACAACATTCCAAGAAGTGAGATTGGAAAATTTTTATTGAAACATTTATTATTCTGAATTGACACAATAATTTAATTATTATGATTGAATGATTCTAGATTATTGGAGTGAGTTTCAAAAGCATAATGATTTAATTAACTACGGGACATTGTATGACTACCGGAGTGTAATGCACTACTCTTACAACGCGTTTGCACGAGACCGCTCCCGTCCCACGATAATCACAAAGCGAAAAATGCCCTTACGACTACTTGGCATGGGAGATAATAATGGAGGGTTAACGGAAATCGACGCTTTGCAAATCAACCGGATGTACAAATGTGAGAATTATCGTGACCCATACAAAATGGCAAACTAAATTTGTGTTTGATTCAATATATTTATTAATTTTCTAAATAAAAGAGAATGTATTTATCCGCGTAAATTTTAAATTTATAATTTTCACCAAATAAAATTCAAATTAATGTTGGTCAACTCTTCGATATTTAAGGCTCATTATTTTCTCTCTTTAAAACGTCCATGTATACTGGGAAGTGGGGAGCAAACATCCAAGGTCCAACTGGTTTAAACTTTAATTCTGAATCGGATCTTATTTCAAATTTCAAATCCTTCAAAAGATATGCACTCACTAAATGCATTGTTTCCATTGCAAACCGTTTTCCTGGACAGTTACGAGGTCCATGACCAAATGAAGATAACGCGTATGGATGTAACTTATCCTTATTTTCTGGTAGAAATCTTTCCGGTAGGTATTTTTCTGGCTCCTCAAAATAGTCGGGGTGTCGGTTAGCAGCCCATATTGGAATTTGGATGGTCATCCCTTTTGGAATATTTAGTCCAAATTGTTCATTTTTCCAAGGTTTTGTGCAAACTCTTTCGGTCCTGTAGAAATAAGGGTGGAGGCGGGCAGCCTCGTTGATACAAGCTAACAAGTAGGGAAGCTCGGTAAGGTGCTCGTGTTCAATTAAACCGTTGTGTTTTTCAAAGACGGTTGTAATTTCGTGAAGTAACTTGTTCTCAATTTCTGGATTCTTTGCGAGGTGATAAAGCATTGTGGAAATGATAGTGCTCATTTGGTCCTGGCCTACCCAAAAGAATATAAGGGCTTCGCACATTATAGTGTCCTCAGTGACGTTGTGCTTCTTCATTTCTTCAGTTCCTAATTTGTCTTGCCATTCAATACACAAGTCTACTACGTCATTGAATTTTTGTCCAGATTTACGTCGCTCATCCATAATTCCTTTGAAGACTTGGACAAAATCTTTTCCAGCGGGTGGACTAAGTAAAGTTCCAGGCAGAAATTTGAGGAGGAATGGGAATGTATCTGGTTGGGGCAAATTGAGATAAATTTTAATCTTTTGAAATTAATGTAAAGTTGAAAGGAAGGATAAAATATCCACAGTGGATTTTGCTTACAGGTCCAAGAAACAATTGATGGAAACGTTAAAGCAGGTGGTGACATCAGATCTTGGACAAGTTTATGATATGCATTGTTTTTATTGAAACGATCCCCGATTTTGATATTGAAGCAGGAGCGAATAACCAAATCGGTAAGCATTGTCGCAAGAGTTCTGTCAACATTCCAAATCAGATGTTGTATAAAGAACTAGCTATATAAGTAGAGTAAAATTTACAATATGAAGACAGTTTAGCTTTAAACTTACTCATCAATGGCAATTCTTTCCAGTTTTCTAGTATTGTTACTAGTTTTCATGCTCTCTTCTATATCTCGAATGAAATCTTGAGTAGATTCAATCATAGCCATGTTCATCAACTTAATTTTTGAGCCACTGAAGGCTGGTGTGGCTGTACTTCGTACAACACGCCACTTCTCACCTAAAAATTATTGTATATAATATACCTTCGTTTTTACATTTCCTTCCATTGTTTATATCCACAACTCGATGGATTCATGAGTGAAAAATTTACCTGGAAGAAAATCAGGCATTTCGTTCAACATAGAATCGTTGAACTCAAGC
>JAANSM010005066.1:0-10515 GCA_036850725.1 Orchesella villosa | reverse complement strand
AACAAAGGAAAGTTGGGGTACACGGCAATTGAAGCTTGTCGCCTTTCATTTTATGTGTTAAAACTACTGGCAGCTTCAGTGCTACCTTTTTACGCTAGATGAAAGCTCTATTTTTAATGTATTTAAGATCAGAGAGTATCATATAACCAAAGTTTAAAGGGAAAAACTTCTAAGCAAAGCTGTTCTAAGGAAAGGCAAAATTAATTTATCCATCAAAGTTGTAGCTATATGGTCTAGTGCAAAAGCAGTGGAAACTTTTTCCCTTTGTAGGGAAGGGACAAAATAACGAACGGAGCTGCATTTCGATTTCACACCAAGTGCACGTATGAGTGTCTCTTAGAGTGAAAGTGACGAAGTTGAATAATTGAGACAGATCATGACCAAGAGTAGGAGATGGAGCTATTGACGTAAGTCGGCTGAGAACATAAATAAATTTAACAAGATAGGATTGTAAAGTTTGTCATGAAAAAATGCAGCTCTCACTTCCCATTACTATTCGAATAAAATTCAACCTTTTCTTTATTCCCTCAAGAGTACTGGCAAATGCAAGGTTATGTAAATTTTAAATTTGAGGTGACTTGTTGACTTTATCTCTGTCAAGAGATACTATGAGGTTAAAAGTTGAATGGAGCTACAGCAATACTCATTCTTTTTTGCATGTATGTAGTCGAAACCTGAATGCCGAATGCCCCTTCAATCTACAATTCCTCCACATGGGAAAACCTGTCTTGCCTGTCATACAGGAAAAAGTATATTTCAGTTTTGAATAAGCCACAGACAGACCGAAGAAGTTTCGTACATATATCCATAACGAGGAAAGTGGTTGGCCTTCTCGTGACAATGATAAACAAACACACCTGTGACATTCAATTTTACCAAGTGCTGCTGTCTGTGGTTCTTCACAATCTACACTGTAAATTCAAAACTATTTAGGCTGAGCTGACGTATGGGAACAAATAAGGTAAGATTTCATCTTTGAAATTGCTAGTGAATGTATGTTTGATGTGTATCGGTTGCAAAGAAGTAATATATATTCTTGCTTTGTTCATTCTTTGAAAATTAAATCGCAGGTTTCAATTTAAAATTGCACTTTTTTTATAGATTACTGGAAACATCACATTTAAGAATGTATTGATTTTGTTCAGATAAACGGCGAGAGAAGTTTCTGACGCACTAGCATTGTCATAGTCTTTCAAAGTCCGTTCAAAGACCCTACCTCCCAGAAGTCTATCAAGAACACAGACAGAAAACCAACATAACTACGTAATATACACTTGCTTTAGGTACCAGTGTACATCACCTTCCTTCTACTAAATTGGGGAAAACTGACTTCCACGGATTTCCTTTTGAAAATGGAGAATGCAACATAAAAAAATCTCATTTCGCTAAACAACACTAACGAAACGAGGCATGTCCAAAAGTGGGAGATGATCCTGATGACATTTCTCTTCTCAAGACTCAAAGGTGTGTATATAGTGTGTGGAACTCAGGAGGAGATGAAATGTAATAGTAATGAAGCTACAATTATGTAGTGCATCGTACAACACACAGAGCAGAACAAACAGGGAAGCAAACTAAAGCTGGAATGGAAAAACAGTAATAGAGTAATATGTACATACAAGAAAATAAATGCTTTTACACAGCGGAATGTACAAGTTTCAACTGCAACGAAGAAAACATGTAATGACATCTTCTGTAGCGGGCCCAGAATTTTATGTTGGAATTTCCTTCTACTACATTTTCTTCAATCCACTCCATGCAGAGATCTGCAATTACAGGACTTAATGGGGATCCCATGGGTGTACCATTAATATCCGAAAGATATTATTTCTCAAGAGAAGCTCTTCAGCTCATCACATCACATCAAATTTCTCTCTTGCTGCGAGAGAGAAAGGTAAATGGTACAACGGAGTTAAATGAGAATGAAGACTAAGGTGGACACCAGTGTTCTGGAGCGACCGACGTCATCCAAGTGAAAGGTAATGTAATGAGAAGAACAAGACTTTATAGTTATATCGGATGAAATGGTCGAGCGAACGTATGAGTATCATGTTTAGGTAAATGTATATCCTACATTGGCTACATTACAATCATTCTATTTCATCATAGACTTTAAACCAACAAATTGTATGCTCAGCAGTTTTGTCTTGGAGTAAGCAGATTATGACTGCGACTGCGTAGGTGCATTATAGTTTTATTCATTATGCTAAGATCTAAGAATTTCCCGACATAAATAAGTAAACTGCATTGTTCAACCCACCAACTAAATGAAGAGTTGGCTTTGGTTATTGATGCATATATACAGAAACAAGTATATACGTTAAAAACGACAGGTTAGAAATAGGAATCAACATCGTATTTATTTTATGTCATAACTCCATAAAAACGCTGATAAAAAATTACCTACCACTTTTGACCTATATTTTGACATTTTACTGTCCATTCCTCACTAAATACTTGACCAACCTTGTCAAAACATGTTTTTGTTTTGTGTTCACTTCCGTGTAAACTTTCCCCGTCTCTCTCAAGCTAATAAACCACTTCTCATATATTTATCTCTCGAAGGTACAAAACAAAAATAGAGACGTAATAACGATGTATTTTAGTGAAATACGGAATTAGGCAAAATCCTTGAACTTTGCGAAATAAAAATCAGACACATTGTTCACTGGAGTTGCTCACAGCTAAAAAAAATTAACCTGTTCATCAAATCTAAGTTTCAATGGCGTCTCTGAACATGGTATGAAATTGTGGAAAAACTACAACTAAAAATAGAATGGTGATTATGGGTATAAAAATGGGCTTAAATTCCTCATTTCGGGGCAATCGGGAGTGGTTCATAATGACACCGTGAAGACTGTAAAAATAACTATATAAAAACTTCCATATCCATGCAATAGCACAGAATATCCTCAATTTTAATTGCGTCTTGCGTCATTTCATGAGATAAACAATGCATCGAAACATTTGTATCCATCTAACTTTCACCAACTTTCTCCCCTCCCATTGAAAACGGGAGCAGGGCAGTAGAAAGCCTAGATTTAATGAGGTGACTGAGATTTTTAATTATTTTTCCTTGCTCACGAAAATCCAATTATTTCGACTGGAGCACATTAGGCTTCCCCAAAATTTCAAGTTCGTCACGAAACAAAACCACATTACTACAATTGGATTGGATGAACTGAAAAATCTGAAGGAGCGAGACAGGTGGGCCATTTAATGAAAACGGTTGACTATTACAAAAGTTTGCTATTGTTATTGAATAGAAAATGGATGTCGTAAACAACAAATGGAATATTTAATGGGTGTAGGGAATTTATCCGCATCCCCTCCAAGTATTAACTACTTCTACTACGAAACCAACCAAGGTAAAAGTGACATTGGCTCGGCATCCACACACAAAACCCCAAGTCCATTTCATTTCCAACTTTTGCAAATGAAACAAAAAGTTATATTGCCCAACTGTCTCCTATAAGCTATATAGCTATATTATATGCCTTTAATACATGCCATGTCTCATGTCAAGTTATAGCTCGACAAATTGCTCTGGATGTTGAGTGAGAATCATTGGAGTGCGAGAGAACAATGCTAATGAGCATTGCAACCTGTATTTTGTGCTTTGTAAAGCACACACGGTAGCAATTTACGATTTTCTTCACTGCTCCTTATTTATACAAGGTGTACAGCTACTTAATAAATCATGAAATATAATACCGAGTGTGATGTCACCTACTCACGACACCCCTTTTCCCACCAGCAGCAGTCATAGTCATTTTCTTTCAATTTTTTTTCCTATTACGACACACGATGACTGCCATACTTTTGTGCTGAGTTGGCAGTTGGCACTACTGTTGCTTTTAGCTTTCCCTGTCTTTTCGTGGGCTTGTTTTATTTGACAGTCTTTTGTTCATGGAGAGAACAATGAATCATTACAACTAATCGTACCACCTCGCTTCCTCCACTTGCCTTGAGCAATCATCCCTCGCTTTTTGTGAAATATTTTTAGGCTTGAGTAAAAATGTGTTTGTAATAGATTTTTCATGGTCGACATTATTAAAATATGAGTAGAGATTATATAGGTGGATGTGGAAGGTGAACCTTCAGACGAGGAAAAAATGCTTTGACCTCCCCTGAACCTGAACTCCAATTTCTTGGTGAAAGTCCTTGTATAATATAATGGAATAGGGATACTGACACTGACTAAGCAAACAATCAATATGTTTGCTTACGAAAGCAAGCGAAATATTGATTAAGCAATTTTATTGCTCATGGGGGATGTAGAAGAGTTAGGTATTATACTATACTCGTATATAATACCAATTGGCAAATGCTATTGCTGTGCTGTGCTGTGACGTTTGCAATGAGAGATTTTCAATATTCTGCACGGATGTGTATTTACGGAGTAAGAAATATTGCCGAAGGGTTCTTAAGCGAAACTGTCTTTCCGGTAATGTTTATGCCTATTGGCGACCCTACAACCCTACTCGTTTAAATGGAGTGTTTCAAATAGCGTGTGGGTGGCGGATAGTGAATTTAATAGTGTGTGGCGGATGTCATATGAAATGAAGGAGTTCTAAGGCTTTGAATTTTCAATATGGATAAAACTAATGAGGAATGTAAAACCAAATATGGAGATAAATTTGTACTTTATGAGCTCTCATATAATATTATTGAATTTTTGAGATATACTCTCTTATATAAGAATATGTAAAGGGATATTATTATTTTTGGAATAAGCTATCTGTCAGGTCGATGAAAAATTTGTTTGCAAAAGTAATATAGGGAATTTGAACACTGGATTCAGTTGATGGTACTACCAATTTACCTTGAATATTTGCTCATAAAATTATGGAGATATGACCTTGTCTATTGCTGGTGCTGTCACTGTACTGTCCAGTTTTTCTGGATTATATTTGTCCTGTTTCAAAATAATGTGGGGAACCTTGATGGAAAGTCTGTGGTTGAATGTCTGCATGAATATCGGGAAGCGAATGGAAAAACAAACCGCAGTAGTACAAAGTAGGATTTTGTCTGTTTTATCTTCTTTACAGCAAACAAAATTTCTACGTTAAAGCTAAATTAATTTTTGTTACGGTCTACTTATTTCCTTTTCAAAAAACGGTTCGTTTGTATGCATCATATTTTACCAAAAGTCTGCAATTTTTTGAGGTGTATGTAATTTATGTATTTAATATGATTTATTCATGTTTCATATATAATAATAATTATTTTAATCTTATCTCAAGTCTCAAACAAACGTTTGCCTAGCCTATCGTGTAAACTTCAAAAGTTCAAATACCAAACAATATTGTTCTGCGTCACAAGATTTTGATTAATTTTAAGTTCAACCTACACGTCTATTATTACGTCTATTTAAGGAAAGACGCTAATACATCAAAGCTCACGAAAGAATTTCCGGCTTCAGCTATTTTGGGAAAATATAGTCTATACGATTGTCGATTACATAAATCTTTTATGCAGAGAAAACATTTCATTTATGATATAAATTGCATGCGTTGCTGTCAGCTCAGTTGAATAAATCTCTGACAATGACAGAAGCTATTGATGAGAATAAATAGCTCACACCTCCACCAATACATTTTAAGACAGTTTTAGTCTTTCTCTTCATATTTAAGGTGGCCATGGACGTAGATCTAAATAGTGGCAGCACATATTATGATACAATATGATATATATATAGCACCTTTAATCACAGTGAGAGTTTCCTTCTACGAAATACCCTAGCGTCTCATTCAAATCGATCGAAAACTACGAAACGATCAAATTAATGCTTAAAATACATAAATTCTAATCTGTTTGCTCAGACAAATTACACAACCCCCCAACTTTCTTTTATGATTTCGAAGTTGTGTACTTCATATGCAAACTAAAGATAGCTTATATTCTCTTCTTAGACAAACCCTGCGGAAACTTTCTTCTACTCAGTATTCTATTATTGCATACTAAAGTCTGTATTACCCTTATTACCATGCACCTCCAGATGTCTAAAATTACATTACATAACTGAATTTTCATAGGATTCTGTTTACTGGTTTGAAAAGTAAAGATAGAAAGCTAAAAACGTCATACATTACATGGCCTACATGGCATAAAATAGTAACATTGCTCTTGCTCTCAATAATAAATTGCTAACGTTCGCATGAATGAATTGTATTGTATTAATCAATAGACTTTAGAAATCCTCAACTCAAATGTAATGGTAAGTGTCAAGTCCACAGCCTACGCAGAATTCATAAAATGTGATAGATAGATAGTGATGTCATACATATAGAATCCCAAATAAGTTTTTTAACTAAAAATGTCAAAACTGTATGACGTGTGTTTTGATTTGTTATTCTACTTTAGATTTTAATAAATTTCAATTTATTTTCCCAATCGAAAAAGCTTCTTTTGCCTCAGTACTTTCACTTAATCCATTCATTCTTTTCATTCATTCATAATTCATCCAATCCTTTTAAGAAAGGCACAAGCGAATAAAGCTGTCGAAATAAGAATGAGAGCACGGTGACATGTTTGTTATGAGGTTTATGAATAAAATCTTCGTTTTGATGCTTTAACAAAACCGCAATTTGTTACCCCACAATGAAATAGACCATATATATAGAGTACCCATTTTTAGATGTTCAACACCGTTCACAATATTATGAATGAAAAAGAAAAAAGCGAAAGCAAAAAATATAAAATGAAACGGTTTTGCATTTTACAAATAAATTAAACTGACCTTTTGAATTGGCTCCCGTTGAAAGTGATTTTCTCCAGCTGTGAAAGTACTTTGATCGGGATGATTATGAAAACGAAGAAAATTACTTGTGGTACGACTCTGCTGACCATTCTCTCCTCTCTCCTCCACCACCCCTCCTTCTCTCCCCCTCCCGTTGAAGGATTGTGATGGATTTTTGCTCAAAAGTGAAGGAAGAAAAAGTTGACCTTTTGGCTGGACACTGTACGAAATTGTGGAGTCTGACGGTTGATTTTGATTCTGTGGTTTAACTCCCAAAATCCTGGAATTTGACATGAGTCCTCCTGACTCTTCCATTGATGAGGGTATTGCTCCATCATCATCTCCCCCACCAACCCCACTCTGCCCCAACGGTACACAAGATACCATTGTTGAAGTGGAGAAAGTGGAAAGAAGGAACAACACGATGAGTATCATTCCGTATTCCCAATGACCGTTTGGATGGTAATAACTCTTAATTGGTCGGATTGGGAGGGATGAAGATGTTAAATGTTGAGAACAGGAATCACTGCTCCTCCGGCTCAATAATCCGCCGTCTCCCAAAAATCTAGCGAATCTGCTGCTCTTGCCAATCATGTCTGCAGCTTTGTGGTAAATCTTTGGCATTTTCTCTGCTTCACAATTTTGCTGTAGAACTACTGCTCCTGTTGCTGCTGATGATAATTTGAAAGAATTTTCTGAGTAATTCGTATCAGTAGTAGAATCTGATATTGACGATTGGTTAGTTTGGGTGGGTCTGATTTGTTGATCGGAATTTGATGAAGTGTTATTTGTGAAAGTTTTGATGAATGTTGCTGAAACTCCTTCCGGAAGTTGGCCTACTGTCATTGTCCGACAAATAAGAGACTTCGTGGGAAATTGGTTTTTTGCACTGGGTGGCGATATTCTTGTTTGGCTGATATGCTGCGAGTTGCCTGTTAGTGTGTGGACAAAGAGAGAAAAAATTGAAATTTTGAACTTTTTCAAAATTACTTGTTTCGGGAACAACTTTAACAGCGTTCACAGTCATGATAGTATAGTTTCTTAATGTAAAACAAGATTTTTTTAGCACTGTAGGAAGGTATTAACTAGTGCGTTAGTTCTAGTTTTTTTTCTTGGGGAGAAGTAAGATTCACGGACGTCGATTTGCAAAGTAAGTCTTAACTGGGGAAGCACAACTACTGTAGCAAACACTGTACATCCGAAGTCCTCTGATGCTCATGGCGTAATGAGAGGACATGCCTTGAAGTTTGCTATAAAAAGTGGGGATCTACTTGCCAATCTTGTTCCATTTGCTTAACACGACTACTAATAGTGTGAATGATGAGGTGGCATCACTATTATCACCATGTCTATCCTGAATTATATGAGTGCATAATATGTTCTAGAGTATTTTTTAGAGCTGAGAAAAAGGCCTTCTACACGACATGAGATTACTGCAAAGACCAAGGTGGTAGCTAGAAATATTGGGTTTCTCTCACCTTCTAAACATAAACATCTTACCTTTTCGGAAGTTGATTGGCACAGCGAGTGAAAGTCAAACTCATACAGAAGCTAAGAACCAATTTCACTTGACTTACATTGCCCCACTTTAATCATGCTAATATACATGCCTGCTCTATTCCTTATGCGTATTTGTAACCCAATCCGTCAACATAAAAATGTATACTGCTACACGTTACGTATAAAGAAGTGTGCGTATAACATTTCCAAAACACTCACTGGATGCGTGGTACTTTTATATTTGTTTGCTTCACAAAATTATATTTTTATCTTCTGTGTACATCACAGATGTATAACATGTTGGTACAGATTTCTTATTACTGATTCGAATTTCGAATGTCTTATCAAAATTGCATCGCTAAACGTTTATTTTAGTACTTTGTATACCAGATGTGAAAAAGTTTACTCACATTTTACCAAACAACTGTGACACTTTTTTAAAACCATACCTCACTAAAATTCCTGAAGACCCTTTATCTCAAAACTCAAGATACACCTTGGAGTTGGGATGTAAATAACAACATCCTTTTTGCGATCATAAATCATTAAAGATGTGACATTTTCCAAGCGAATATTGCATGATAAAGTGCATGTTAAATCTCAACCTTTTTGCAATTACAATGTCAACTTTAGTGACACTAGCAATAAATATATAAAAATGCAAACTTATGTAATAATTAATTACTCAGAAAATGTACCGAGGAGTACCTTCACCTTTTCATTTCAGTGATAGTTTCAAGGCCAGTTTCAATTAGATTAATTTTTTGTATGACTAAGAAACTGAAGGTTTTTAACAGAAAAAATGTTGGTAAATTATTGTATTTCTTTTTATCGGTTTCTTTTGTCTTACCTGGTTTTGGTTTGGTTGAGTCATTTTTTCTGCCTTATGGAAACACTTGTTTCTTCCAAAAGTATAACAATTTTTAATCTTTCAGACTAACTGTATGAACTTATAAACGTGACTGCTAGAGTTTAGCACACGAGGACGTACTTGAGTGGACACATGATGAAGGACAATAACTTTTTAATGAAGAACTGTCGATTATTTATGTGGTTCTTGATTGAAGGCCAAGATTCAAGTGAACCGTAGATAATGTAATTATTGCTATTTATAATGAAGGAGTGACATACATATAATGTGAGTGATGATATGATATGTATAAAGTTAAGCCCTCATACTAATTACGCTGCTGACATAAGAAGATTACATGATTGAATTGAATGAAAAGTTAGTCAGAGTCAGTCATGTGGATAAAGACATGAACAAAGTTCCGAAAAAGTGTGGTGAACTTATCCCATTCTTACCCACATCACATAAGTATCATACAACATGATCATGATAGTCCTTACATATGATATGTGTGTATTTAAAGAAATACATTAAACTTGCAGAAATCAAATACATATGTCTCACGCAAAACTTGCAAATCCTTACTCATATAATATAAGTAAGATTAAATGCAGATGCAGACATCATTTACATTTTGCTGTCTCTGACGGCATAATTTTTTTTTGCCACGCGTGTGACGGCAGGCAGATTGATCATGATTATTTTTCGCTTGTCTATGTGCTTATTGTCAATACCATCTGGGTACTTGGTGTGTAGGTTGTAGGTAGCATTTAGCCGACGACCCCTCAATAAAATTTCTAAACTTAGAAAAGTTGAACTGATTTGCCTCAATAGACCTTTGCTCTTTCTTGCCGCTCCTCCACTCAATGAATAATTTATTCAATTAATGAACCTATATAAACTTCTCAGTCTTACATCAAGCTGTACACATAATATCAAGATCAAGGGAACCACTACTGCGAATAGAAATGGCGGGTTATACATTGATACATAATATATCGAATATACATGAATGTTCATGTATGCTTCTATTAAAAATTGATGCCGGCAGAATTTGATGGTTGATTATGTATATGACACAACGAAAGAAACCTTGTTCACTCTATGCTACTAGCTATTCATTTCTCATCGAAAAATTATAATGAAGGACGGAGAACGTGTGCTGTACAGATATTATTAACAGCAACGATAAGCATGTATGTATATTATGTACCAATAGGCCCAGATGTAATCATTAGGCAAAATTTTTATTAAAGAAATCGGTATCGATATCAATACAAAATATAAGTTATACTATCTACCTATCCCACTTCCATACATTCCAAATCAATGCTGGCAGTCAGTGACATGGCATTCCAACTTCAAGGATTTATTTGAGTCAAGTCAGAGTTCGTCCGGCTTTCTACGCAGTCCGTCGTCTGAC
>JAANSM010005065.1:0-10516 GCA_036850725.1 Orchesella villosa | reverse complement strand
CATAACTGAAGAGTGAGTCATTGTGGAGTCATGTGATGGCATTCTTCTGTATAAATGCACATTCACTTGACAATACGACGTAACGTAGTCTTCTTCTTCTGCTGCCTTCCGGCCCTTGTTCTTGTTCCATGGCATATGCATAATCCATTATCCACATCCACATCATATCCCATCCCTATACCTAACCTATGCTGAATGTAGAACCGCAACTGGTTGGTTTAGAAATTCTATTCGTCTCCGTCCTAGTAATATCCATACGTTGTAATTATGTGCACAGCTAACGTAAGCTACTGTTAACTTTGTTATAAACTACGTGGAACATGGAAACTGTGTATTGATGATAAATTGATAGTTTTATGTGGTTGCATCATGCATCTCAAGCTGATCATTCTTGATTTTCAATATGCACATGCAGTACTATATTATAGTTGGCTATATCAAAGTGAAACTAAGTAAATACGTATCATGGCTAATCGATCGTCAATGCTCAAACCTGTTAGGTTTAACGTTTACAGGCGAAAATATTTTACTGACTACTGTAAAAGCGGTTTTAATAAAAGAATACCAATGAAGTAATTACATATACAAAGTCACTCAGATCAGAACATGATGTTTAAACTTTCGTACATAATAAATTAAATGAAATGGCTGCACATTTACAGGAAAATCAAGGTTGATTCGAATTAGAACATTATAAGATGAAAATTAAGAGTAAAGAAGAATGGTATCGTTGATCATCACCAATGAAAATGGATTTGACGTTTACCATCTCATCCTACGAACTTAAAATAAAAACGTAATGTAAATCGATTAGATGTTAACCTTAGATTATCAAACATTATAAAGACTCTAACATTATAATGGAATAAGTCCTTCAGAGAACAAAATCGGAATAGTATAAACTTAGTCGTATGTCGTATCTGAAGAAAGAAGATCAATAATTTTTGTTCGGGAATAATCTGTAGTTCTTATCCGGCTTGGGGAAACCGCTCGAGATCTTATACTGGTATTCTGACAATAATACCATTGAGAACAAAGCTTCCTTCAATGCGTCTTCTGCAAAAAAAATGAAATTGGTTAGGAAAGTGCACTTCAACTACCTTTAGCTCTAGCATACCAGTAATAGTAACGTTCAAGTTAAGAAGTACATTGATTTAACTTACTATCTGAAGCCCACTTTGGGATCGTTTTGTTTTCCCTGTGCTTCAAATCCTCGTCTAAATCTTCGTAAACTGTAATATCGTAGCTACTAAGATGACCTTCCATTGTACCATCCAAGAAGCTAGTGCTTGCTGATTTAAACGAATCGTCTATTTCGTGATCATTAGGAGGAGGAGGAGGGGCTTGTTTCTGAAACGGTGCTTTAGGAAAACTCTGCAAAATAATCAAGCCCATTAATCAAACCAACATCATACCTACATAATTATTTTAAAATATTTAAAAAATTCAAAATTGCACAAATACAATCATTACCGGAAGCACTTTGGATCCTCCAATTGCTCCAATAGGTGGTACCTTTGAGCTACTACCGAACACAGTTTTTGGTTTTTGAAATCCCGAAGCAAGCCCGAGATCAGCAGCAATGTTTGGTTTAGCAAATTGATGTGGTTTTTTAATAATATTACTGGTGCTGGATGCAGTTTGAATAGCCTTAGCCTTCTCTTTCTGTTTCTTTGCTTCTTCTAGGTTATTCTTCTCAGCTTTCTTTCTCCATTCTTCATTCTTCCTGCAAAGCAAAAGTGGAAAAGATTTACTTCTAATTTCTATTGTTTGTTAGCAAAATTAGACTTAATTAAAGCAATAGTGGAATACAAACACTCTAACGCTAGATTTTTAACCGTACTTTTTCTGCTGTTCAACTTTCAGATTTAACAACTCTTGTCTTCGCCGTTCTGCCTCTTCTAAGGGTTTCGACTTGTGTACATCATGAAGTTTGCCAGTCGATCCATGGCTAGGCCCATTCTTAATAGAACTAGCTGCGACTTTGTGCTTACTGGTCAGACACGGTTGACTTACTGCTGACTTCATTGAACACCCAGAAGAGCTGGAAGACGAGGATATTCCTTTTTTTACATCTTTGCTAGGTTTTGCAACAGCCCGATTGGTGTCATTTTGCTTGCTCAATCTTGCGATCTTTTCGTCCTCCTCCTCGAGTACAACAGTTAAAGATGGTACTTCTGCCAAATTAACAATACAATATTATACAGCATACGTATCCGTATCCCATACTCTCATCACTCATAGTTAACGTCTCTGAGAAGTATACCCATATCATTATTACTTATTAAAAATAAAATCACGTACTTAACAGCTTTTACGTAACTGTCAACATTCCGACTCCAAATATTATGAATACATATAATAATATACTTATAATTTGATTATTTTCTCCTTACCTTTAATAAAGGTTCGTGAGGCTGCCGACTCAGAAGTAGGGTTAATATTCAACTTCTGGGTTGGCAAAAATGAATCTTCTTTGATAGAATCAGGAACGCCAGCTTTCTTCACACAGACTGTAACATTCATTAAGGGATTTGGATGTTTATCCTTCTTAGTTGGGGGAAGAACGAATGTTGCATTGGGATTGTTTTCAACAGGAGTTCCATCATCATTTGTCTCAATTTTCTCTGTAGAATCTGCTTTGCAATCATGCGAGATCTTCGATTTGTCGGTTTGCTTGTCGAAATACTTCACCAAGGAATGGACCTTGCCATTGGCAGAATTAATATTTGCAGAATCAGGACTTTCAGGAGCCAATATATGATCTTCATCAGTTTCATTAACACAAGCCGGAGAGCTATCTTTCGAAATAACAACGGTCTCATTTAAGATTTGCTGGGGACGCGACGACTTAGGGGTTTCTGAAAATTGCAATTCAGGAGTAAACGTAGTGTTTAGCTTCGTCGTCTTTTCTTTGGCATCTTCTTTCGGAGTATCAAACACAAAAGTTTCTTCCAGCATAGGCTTTTTCTTTGTTTCTGCAGTGTGAGTAGTATTGACATCGTTATCGTTAACCTGGATTTTCGATGTAGTACCATTGCTGCTAGCACAAACTTCGGGAGTAATGTTAGTTTGTTTGATATTATTTTCGTCAACTTCAAGCTTATTAATTGGAGAAATTGACTTTTCCACGTCATTCTTTCTGACTTCATGCAGGCTTTTTGGCTCTGGGTCAGTATGACAATTCTTCAATGCTTCTTCAGAATCCATCGAAGATAAAGTGGTGCCACTTTTAGCCCCATCCTGCTCAGATTTAGATTTTAGATCTTTATCGACATCAGAAGATTGTTGCTTATCAAGTTTCCACGTGTACGATGGCTGGGGTGGAGTTTTCGGTGTCTGGTGTACTATCACAGCCCTTCTGATTATCTGGTTTTGGATCAACAGCCACTGCCTGTTCTTCTTGTCGATCATCATTAGCAGCAAGGGATGAAGCTTTCTCCTGGTCAGATGCGCTACTTTCTTCTTTAACTTTCTTAACTCGCTTTGTTTTTGTCTTTTTGATCTTCTTCTCAACCACCTTCGAGGGATGTGGTTTTTGCGGCAACTCTTTCTCCTTATCCTCCTTCTCAAGTACTTCTACCTCTGCTGAGTCGGTCTCTTGTTCTGAACTTTCACCTGATCTAAGTTCGGTGGTTCCCTTTTTACTGGAAACCATGGTCTTAGATTCAATTTCTGGAGTTGGAGCATCCACAATCATCTTCTTATTGGCAGGAGCATCTTCTTTGTTTTCGGCAAAGTTAAAGGACATGGGAAGATCTGTTTTTGACGTTGGTACCTCCGGGGATCTATTTCGTTTCTTCCTGCCTTTACCCTTGGTTGTAGAAGCTGGAACTGGAGGTGGTAACATGTCTTCAGAATTCATTAGTTGCTGAAACTCATTTTGCATTCTTTCGATAGTATCCGTTTCCTACATGATAAAAATATTATTTAATATCCAGATCAATATAAATTCCCCACAATAAATAATAAGCTAATTGTCGGCAAAACTACAATACAACTAGAAAAAGTGGTATGTTCGCTCTTACCGCAATTTTTTTAATTATTTTTGGAAAAGCCTCGCAAACAGATAAGGCTGTTTTCAAAGGGAGCACATGGTGTTTGTGGAGTTGTTCTAAAGTGAGATTTTTCCTCTTAGGTTTATCAATTTCTGCATCAGTTGAAGCATCCTCTGTCTCACTTTCAAGTTTCTTGGTTCGTGCCCTTGTCCTTTTTGTTGGTCCTTTAGAAGTTGATGCAGCAGTTTTTCCTTCAGTCTTGGACTTCAATGCCGACTTGGAGGTAGTAGCCACCGGCACCGGTTTTGGAGACAAATCAGAATCAGACTCAACATCTACAACCTGTTTACTTAACTGTTTCGCAACAGCGCTTTTTGCTTTTGAAGCAGTACTAGGTTTTTGTCGTGTTGAGCGCGAAGGCCTAGGTGAGGGTGGATTGGATTCAACTTCCACAGCTTGATCCGCCTTGGAATGAGCCCTACTGCGAGTAGAGCGTGTAGATCCTGATGATTTGGACGTCGTGACTTCTTGAGATGACTGTTTTATTACTTTTTTGCTCCTTGTGGGACGCGCTTTCGGTGGTGAGGTTGGAGGTGGAGGCATTTCCTCTTCATCTGCAGCACGGCCATTCTTTTTGGTGGAGGGCTTACTGACAGATCTTGTAACCATTGACCTTGTGCAAGGCATTTTGAATCCAAATTTACACTATTATCCTTGTGATAATTCCCTACTTTATCGGGTTGATTGACCGTTATGCGGTTGCGGTTCCCCTGAAATCTGTAATCGTACATTCAACATTAGCAGTGTTAGCGATAGCACAATGTAATACGTACATTGTACGTTAAAATACTTATCGCATAGAATTAAATACAAATGAACTATTGACTAATCACTAATTGTCTGCAGTCTACCTCTACAATTACAACATAAGCAGGGGGTGGATATCCGCATAAGTGATCTAAGTGATCTGGAAAATGAATGGTAGGGTGTTTTGAGGGCAAAGCCCCAAAATGGCAAGACAAAACGTCCTGGCCGTTCGAAATCCCCCCCCACCCAAAGTTTTGGGCTAAAACACAAAACATCCAATTTCCGAAGTTTTCAATGAATTTTCGAACGAAATTTTTTTATGAAGTAGTGTGTTTAGACGGGGTTGGGAGTTGAGGTCGAGGATATCCACCCTGCTGAACGTAAGTAAGTTAACAATAAAATAAATTATATACTTACAAACAAAACCAGTAATTAATATAGTTGATTATAGTAAAAAATGATTCATAATTCAAAACATGGCTGATGACTAGCTGGATCGACAACTGACAACCGACCACGCACGTTCACCATATTAAATGCGGATTAATCAAATGATGAATGGAAGACAGGCACAGGCAACAGGTCAGGTCATCGTCTTCATCATGGTCAGAACTTTAAAAAACAAAATACGATACGTCAATTCAACACGGTCAATGATAGGTTCTTCCTGTCACCTGTCACTGTAGGTTCATCCTTTCATTGTTCATCATGCATCTTCAACCTTCACTGTTTACCTGTTCAACCTTTGCCATTTGCTGTTTGCAAAGGTTTGCTATTTGCTGTTTGCTCTAGCAGCTAGTTTCTAGTTTAGGTTATCACTGATGACTTATAACCTAAACTAGAAACTAACTAGCAAACATCAAACATGCATCATGGGTTAATAGTCAATAGTTGATAGTAATAATTGATAATTGATAATACAACATACAATACAACACCAAATATGAAATATAACTTGTCTTGCATCTTGTCACTTGTACTCACCAAAGCTTGATTTCACGTCTTGATAATCGTTTGTGGATAATAATTTTCTTCGTTCTTCTTGGTTGTTGGTAATCACTAATCAGCAGTACAGGCAGTGCCCCTTCTAACTGCTGACTATAACTGATAGTGCTTCAAATGTCAAAAGGCACAGTTTGAAATTTAATGAATTGAATGACTACTTTTGCGGTGTTGTACGAGCTGGAGAAAAATCCACAACGACCAAACGAATGATGAACACAACTACAACGAATCCTTTCATTCATTCACCCAAAACTCAATACAGAAAACGTCTTTTGTACACTTATCTGTACTCAGGCACACAACGCTTCTTTTAGCTGGTGAAAAAGAGAGAGGAAGGGAGCTGAATAGAGAAGTGCAGCGATACTACATTGATATATACACAAAGACAAAGTCCACAAGCAACCGAAGAACAAGGACTGAGATCCGGATTGTTTTGGTGAAGTAAAACGAGCCAACTGACACTGTTTCGCCATTGGTGGTATTGCTTTTGGTAGGACGAATCACTAGAAAGCTTTTCTCAAGTAAGGTACATATCTTCATATCTTCTTTGATGCATATATGCAACCTATCAACAACATCATGTTCATAATATTATGTACTGTGTTCTTCTGTACATAAAACATAAACAAAAAAGCAACAATTGAATTACGTACACGTATAGTTGACAGTACATTTAAAAGACCGTCCGTCGAGTCCAGTCATCAGGCCGGATGTTGGTATCTCCAGTCACTAGTTTGTTAGCTAGTGGCTAGGTTGTTCGTGAGTTTGAAAGTTGAAAGTGATATCGAGGTACAAGCGCTTGCAAGCGGACAACCTAAAATGGATGAGGCATGATACATGAGGGAAACTATCAACATCAACTATTGACAATTGGGTTTAAAAACCAACGTTTAGGTACTGCCAAGGCTAAGGTCAAGTCAATACACAATAGACAAAAGATGAAAGAAGAGAGAAGACAGACTCAATTGAAGATCATGATTCGTTAGATGCTGTCAGCAGGAGGAAACAAAGACAATTGGATTCATGATGTCACAACGAAACAATGAACATGAAAATGGGGATGGGGATGCTTTTTTTAACATTATCAAATTACCGGATGTGGTTAGCCTGCTAACTTTTTTTCATTTGCACAAGTTTTTAGTCAATCTGTAGCATTTATGTATGTATTTTTACGTTAGTAGTTCATACGATATGCATGAAGTACAAAGGAACAAGGAACTTTCCTAGAAAAGGCCCGTTAAGATACGAGTACAAAAGCAATGCGATGCGATATGTCAAAAGACTGGAAATAATATTGATGATGATGATAAGGATGAGGAATACAGATACCATATTTTTTAGTAATTTTCGGAAACGCACCAACGTTAAGAAAATATCACGTTAACCACCCCAATCAGCCCATCGTTTGATGCGCTTTGATTACCCATTACACGCTTTCGTAACCTAACCTGCATGATGGGTCAGTAGGGGTAGTCAACGACGTGAGTAGGTTTCTGTAACTAACTAATGTCTTATCTGTATTCAAGAGCTCTATACTTCTGTTCTGACGTATGGAATTCTTTCTCGTACCTCAACGGGCCTTATTCTAGTCGAGGAATATACCCATACAAACTATGTAAAATAAAATTTTATTATGTTATCCAGGTTCAAACCCAACTGTGTGGATTCCTGGATTTGAGCAGCCTCATGAATCTTCGCCTAACATGCAGAGATTTGAAAAATGTGGTGGATCAACCAGCGATTCTGAAATTAATGCCCATTAAAATTACAACTAGCAAACAACTGCAACGGATTATTCAATCAAAAGTCCATTACAACTTTTTTATTCTAAGTTTCTTGTCACTGAATGCTCAATCTCACTTCAAGAGATTTGTGGTCAGATTTGGGACATGTATTCGAAAGCTAATCGTTCATACCTTAAGCGGCTCAAAGAAAGTCATGTCACTATTAGAATGCTGTGACCAATTAGAAGAATTGGAGCTTGCTGACTTGGATTTCGATCTTTTTGATGAACCAGATAATCAGGTTTTGTGTGAGAGAATTATTAACAACTTGAAGAAACTAAGGAAGTTAGTCATTCACTCAAACCAAGTGACGACAGGATACGCCCGAAGACATATTGAAATATTTTTCAAGATTTTATCTAAATGTACCAGTTTAGAAGTAATCAAAATTCCGGCGTTTTATCAAATTCCTCTCCGAGAGGAAGTCGCCTATGAACCTGAAATTGAAGAAGTAAATAATGCTTTTGAGGAAGACTGGGAGCCAAGAAATGTCCGGGCACCACCGGAAATTGAGGATTATAGAGAAACATTAGTACAATCTGTACTAGAATACATTTTGTCAAGAGATGGAAGCTCAACCTGCTTGAAAACATTGAATATTGCAACAATTGGTCATTTTAATGGGAATACTTTTCCGAAGTTGGCAGACGCTTGTCATAAGAGAAAAATAAGATTAGCTGATGTGAGCTCGTGCCAGTTTGTAAAATTAAAAAATGAAATGGCATTACTAACAGATTACTATAAAATATTTGTCTCCGCATAAACTTTCGCATCTTCATGAGGGCTTCCCATTATCCAAAATGAGTAACTTACGAACACTGTCCGTGGAAAGTAGCTATGTGGAGTGTACTTGCATTTCCAATACTGATGATATTCCATTACCTAATTTGGAAAATTTAGGAGTTACATTTCTATTTCATGCACGAGACAGTGGAAATCAGCTTTTAATCCAGAAACTTTTAAAAACTACACGCCCCAAAGTTTATACACTGAAACTGGATTACCAATTTAAAGAATCATGCTCAAACATTTGTGCATTGGATATTACAAACAATTTTAGAAACTTGACTGACCTTAATCTTACTGAATGGGATGGGGAAGATGACAATTATATCTCGTTATGGACGAATCTAAGTTTATTGGAAAAAGTGACCCTTCAAGGGGGGAAAATGACTAATCGAGCTTTCGTCGGTGACTTCGATCTCAGATGCAATGAAAACATTTGCCAGCGCCCTTTCAATCGTTTAACAAGTAAGTTGTCTTGTATTATTATTATCATTATTAATGATTACACTGGGCATTTTGGAAAACTTTCGACTTTATTTTCCTTCATTATAAATTAAATTACCTTTCAATCTTGCACAAAGTTTAATGTTTTTCCTAGAGCTTCACAATGTGAATATAGAAGACAGAACGGGGAAAGTAACGGAAATTTCAATGTTGGGCAGTTTTAGATGGATGAAGCTAAGAAGTTTTACGTTTCGTTCAGTTAGTCTTCCTGAGGTAAGGAGTGCAATGCATTCATTTTTGCACATTTTATTATATCTGTTTTTCTGTACAGAATATCAATGCGATAACTGAATTCGGGAAGTAATAAATGCTTTTACTTTTACAGCTCAGCCTAAATGTTTACCAACTGATGGCCAACTCACCTTTCGGGAAATCTGTAGAATATTTTCGTGCCCCTCCACCAAACTGTGGATTCTCTGCTAAAAAGGCTCTTTTCCGAGAATTCAAGAATTTAAAGAAACCGTTTGGTTAGGATGACTAAATTGCTTTTTGCATTACAATTTAAATTGTTGTTGCATTTTTATGAGTGAATGCGAATACTTGTAATGTAGTTTAGTGTATGCTGTTTAGGATCTCCGTTATATGGAATTGGAGTTTTACTGATTTATTGATTTTGTCTTATTTTATTGTGAAGCTAAGTACTTGACAATGTTTTAAATAATTAATAATTAGCCAATAATCGCAGCGTACCCATATGAATCTTCATTGGCAGAAGATACGCCAAGATTCAGATCCATCAGTTCCATAGTTGTCAATTCTTCGTTGTGGTGCCGGTTTGCGATCACGTACCCTGTTAGAATTTCGTCGTCGATAGACATTGCCCCGACTTCGAGCTACCCGTACCGGTAGAGTTAACTCGTGTGTCACTTCGTCATCTTCACCTTGAGCATTTGCAATGGGTACTGTGATGAAAATGATCGCAACAATAGCTAGTGCAATTATTCTTTTATCCATTTTTGTAGGAAACAATATAGAATTTCAGAATCAGAATTCAAATTCAAATGTTGTTTTACAACAGTATTGATAGGACTGTTATCAGTATTCGAACACTTAAGTTTGTCTTCGACTACACGATAATTCTGAATTACTAAAGTAACTAGGCGTACAGTATATATATTTATATCTGAAGTGTTGTTGTGACCTTAAACTTTAGACTGAGCAATCGTCAGACCAATAATTTACCCGTGGTTTTTTTGGTTTTCCGCTTTTCCGAGATATCTAGCTGATGAAATGATTATTACGCAATTGCGTAATTGCGTAATGCGCCCAAGCACAATAATATATATTATAAGCCACACGTGAGAATGTAAATGGGTGAGACTAAGATATCCAGATAATGTTGGATCTTCGGCTGGGTAATAATTTGTTAATCAGATTATTCCTAGCCACAAATACATACAAGCACAATAATATATATTATTATGTGAGGATGAGTTTTGAGTTTTCATGCTTGAAATATTTGTGAATGAAATGTGTTTTGGAGACAGGAACATGTCGGCAGGAGAAACTCCATTACTAATGTTTAAAAATGTTTAGAATGTTATTTTTTGTTATTATTAAATGTACATGCTTTATTACATCAACACCTCATACCTCATACAATCACCTCGTGGCAAAAGTAATAATTACAAT
>JAANSM010005064.1:0-10516 GCA_036850725.1 Orchesella villosa | reverse complement strand
AGACATTTTCGCGAGCAAAATGAGAGTATGTCCTGTCCTAACGTTTGCGAGCATGCATGTCAGGTCAACAAAAACTGTGTATTTTTCAGCTCTTTCTCTCACTTCCATCCATGTATATAGAGCTACTTATACTTTCCTCTTCTATTTCAATTTGCTACTCGTTTTTTCTCTCTCTAGTAAAATAAGCCTCATTGCCAGCTTCCACTCGACTCCTCATGTGTGCTAGCTATGTGATTATATAGAGGGACGGAGCTCAGCGGTGGCGAGCTTGTTCTTTCTCTCCTTTCCTCTTTGATTAATTCTCTCTGTCGATCTTTCACTTTGATCCGTCCATGATGAATAATGTACGCTGTTTGCTGGTTGTTCTCCAAACGCAAACTTGGTTCCAAGTCAAGTGTATATTCAGAGAGTATTTTTTTCGTACAATTGTCTGTGATTCAATGTGTTTGTTTGTGTGCAGTCATGAGTAGTTGAGTCCTTTTTGGCATGTGACAAAGAAACTTACTGTGACAGTCTGCCTCATCTCGTGCATCAGGACAATCAGGTGAATCATCACAAACCCAGGCTTTGGGAATACATAAACTTCGCGAACATGCGAAATCACTGTCCAAACATGTTCTACTACCCGTCTCTTCATTTGGGATAACACAAATCGACAAACAAACAAAATAAAACAAAAAAAAATCAGAAAAAGATACATAAAACATTATACAAATAAAAATACATTCGTAAAATTAACTACGCTAATACACAAAAAGCAAAAGAATAGTCTACATTTTAGTGAAATTGTACTGCATCAAAACTACATGCAGAACTAACACGTTTTTACGCAACAAACTCTACAAAAAAAAGCAGGTATTTTACAGCGCGGATACTGAAGTAGATGAAAGTCTAAAGAAAAAGCATACGTAAATCAATTATGTATGCAGTATGCACACTCAAAAAACTCGCTCTTTCGCGCGTGGTGCTCTCTCGTCTCTTTAATTTAGTAAAGGACCAGAAGTGATGCATTTTCCATTATCCTTATTTTTTTTACAAAAAAATCATGACAAATGAATGAGTCCATGAGAGCAGAGACCGACTGCTGCAGATGACTTACGAAACGGCTTATTTGGAGGAAAAAAAGTGAACATTTCCTTGTGAAAATCTGATTATTTAGACAGTTGTGTTTGGAATTTCACAAGTCATTCATTATAGTGGAGGAATGACGAAGAGTAAAAAGTTTCACTGGCTGCTGGGATCCCTCCAGCATCAACTTCATTTGGCTAAAGTAAGTGAGCTAATTCATTTCTCTAAGGAGGAGTGGAGCAGCGGGAGTGGTAGTTGGTAGTAATCGTAATAATGTAATATAATGCATTCAGAAAATGATGCAACAAGAGAAGACGAATGAACAAAAGGGGAAGGAGAGCGAAGATGCCATGCCGTTCGTTCTACCGCACATACAAATACCACGCACCATTTACTACTCTTCCAGGTTTTCTTGCTACACAAGAAAATTTTAAGAGAATAATTAAAGGGGCATGTGGTAATTAATTCCGGATGCTGCTCCTCTTAGCTCTCTCATAGAGATGCGATGCTGCTGCTGCTTCGAGGTGGAAAGACTCGGAAGCAGTAAAAACCAACTTAAATACGAAAATTAATCTGCAGTGGGACGCACAATTGTGTGCTGCTGCTGCTCTTTCCTTAAATCCAGAGACGGATTCCTAAAACTTTGGAGAATTTTTTGACGGGAAGTTCCCTGTGGCTATAATATGAAAAGTCAGTCAAGTCAGAAGTGAGTGAATCTCGAGAATACCACAGGGAGAATCATATATACGCCTTCCCCCAAATATATGGCTTAACCAGCTTCCGTTTCACATTCTACCTTTCCTACATAACCCCCACTCTCTCTCTCTACCTACAACCAACTCCATTCAAAGCAACAAGATGTGGAACTGGAGAAGAAAGGATGAGAGAAACAAAAAAGCATAATCTCCACTTCCACTTGTTCTTCAACTCCTCCGGCCACACCATGCCAGTTTATGCCACCATCAATATTCTAGAATGGAAATAATGAGGGAATATGTAAGACGCTTAAGAGAATGCAAGTGCTCTTTTCCCTTGAATTTGGCATCAGGAAGAATAATAATATGAGATGAGCTCTCCATAAGTATTCTCTGTTTCTGATTAATTCTACGGAAAACATGCACCTTTATGAAGAACAAAGAGAAAAAGTATATACACAACCGGATTTCGACAAGATAAATACACAGGTTGAATGTATTCATAGTGTAAAATACTGCAGTAATATGGTGGGCAACTTAGAAAAAGGAAAAGTGAAGGAGAACAAGAGAAATAAGACGATGATGATGATGGTGTGTGGTGGCAGTAGTGGCGAGGACGAGGACCTCCCATTTGATGTCTTGCTGAGAAAATCGCCCAATTCAAAAGTCAAAGTATTCTCTCTCTCTCTCTCTCTCTCGCTGGAATACATAACATTGTGAGGTGAATTCTTAATGGAATATTAACAGTCGTCAGCTGCTGTTTCCAGCTTCCATTTTATGCTGCCTCTTCAATTTCTTTACAGCTCCTATGTCCTATTATACAGAAAAGGAGGGAAATAATACGCCTGTGAACATTCAGCTCGGAGTAAAAAGACAGACACAGACACAGAAGAAGGGAGCATGTATAGAATGGTGGAGTAGCAGCAGAGCCAGAGCGTTTCGTTGCGTTACATTCCATTCTATTCCATCATCATCAGAGTGGAACTGAGGTAGAAGTGGTAGCTCTAGGAGAAAATACTTTGGCATAAAATACAAACGACTTGCTTGTATAAAAACTTTACGCAGAAAAAGTGGATCGAGGGAGTGAGAAAACCTCAACTTTTTTCAATTGCATTATCACCAGCAGCACCGCCAGCTTTCCCGTTATATCACTCTTGCACTTGTGCTATTGTACTTTTAAAGAGAAATGCTTTTATACTAAACTATAGCGTGGAAATCGTTGGTAAAAGCGGGTGGCTGGCTGATCGACTCGGCTTCTATACACACTTTTTTCCATACCCGTACGTACAGGAAGGGACGCCTTGTACTTTGTACCGTATTTCAAAATGTGCTTCTTGACTTCTTCTCACTTTAAAAGGGCATACAAAAAAGAAGCACATTTAGCTTGAGAAATAAAAAGAAAAAAGCTGGGCATCCGAAGTCAAGAGTGCTAACAACAAAATAAGTCCCTGTTACGTACGTACATGCATATATGGGTGTGTATTGAGCGTATGTTAGATGAGATACGATTTGATGGGTTGTTAGCAAAAATTGCGTTCAAGCTTCTCTTTTATTGTTATTTTACCTACGTATTTACAACGGAATTTACACAACTTTTCCATTTTCTTCTGAACTGTGAAGACTTGAAACGAGTAACATCATCATCATCAGACTCTCATCACATGAACCTACTATATACGTAAATATTCAAACTCCTTCAATATGTTCAATGTTTGATGACTTTGTCTTTTCCTTCAAAGGAGTCATCGATCTAGAAATGGGCAAACTGTAACAGAAAATGCTTATTCGCGAATGAGATAGAGAGCACCGTCCTTTCAATTCTTCCACGGGACATTCATTCGAATCGACAACTAAAATTAGGTTATTCTTATGAAATTCTTATACCTAAATTTAGTGTGGGCACGCCGAAAAATACCCTAAATACGTACTGTTGTATTATATATATCTTTTACTTTCGTTGCAACCCTAACCAAGCCTGAATTGAATAGTAATCTTGTTGTATTAACACAACATTTTTATCTGAGAAAAAATAAGGCTATAATCATGCCAAGAATCTTAAACATTCTTGGAGGAGACAATGTGGATAATTTTTATTTGTTTTTGCTTGAGCAAACTCTGCTCTGCTTTCAAGTTTCGACTTACTGCACAATTGGGGATCTTCATCGCTTCCATCCAAACAGTCATTTTCTCCATCACATTTCCACCGGGATGGAATGCAGTGTTGTGGGTTGACACATTGGAATTCCGACTCGGAGCATTTTAACGAGCCTGTAAATCACAAGGAAAATCTTGGTGAAAATTAGGTATAATGCACGCAGTATATATTGAATTGTTTGTTTGCATTTCAGCAATGNAGGAAAATCTTGGTGAAAATTAGGTATAATGCACGCAGTATATATTGAATTGTTTGTTTGCATTTCAGCAATGCTGGATTACATGTAAAAGCACGAGCAAAAGCATTTTTACGACATAATGAGGAAGCAAAACATTCGCAACTTTAGGGATATTATTTCCAGAACATGGTCGAAGAATATTTTGTTAGAACAATAGTTTCAGTTCCGAACCAAAAGCTACAAATGAATTCGCATCAAAAGCCAATTTTAAATGCAGTGAATTATCATCATTTTTTCTCTTTTCATATAGTTCTCGACACCTACATATATTTACACATATACACAAAAGTATCGAAAGAATAATGGAAGAAGTAG
Organism: Orchesella villosa; assembly: GCA_036850725.1. Lineage (NCBI taxonomy): Eukaryota > Metazoa > Arthropoda > Collembola > Entomobryomorpha > Orchesellidae > Orchesella > Orchesella villosa. The sequence goes on along the minus strand of JAANSM010005064.1, from coordinate 6,045 downwards.
AGTTTTTTCGACATCAGTCGCTTTTATCCGCGCATTTGACTCGCAAATGGAGTCATCTTGCCATACTATGCCATCATCATACGGCCCAACGAACTCTGATGATGATGGCGACGACAAACGACAACAACGGGAGAAAATTTTTGGATGCATACTATCTGGAGGGTGAAATGAGATGAAATAACAAATGACTATAATCTTTTCCTATATACTTATGTACGCAACGATATCTGAAGTTGGTTGGCGTTCTTTTTGTATTGGGTTTCGTTTGTAGGCTAATGGATTCAACTTTCAAGAATTTTAAAAGGTTGTTGACATGATTTCTTTCCGCATGTACGTTGAATTTACATTTTCGACTTTCTTAATCTGACACAACCATTTGCAAGTGGAGAAATGAGCCTAGGCGAAAACAGGGAAAGTATACAGAATGAAAATTTACGGGGGAATGAATATATTTATTTCATCTTCCCACATAGAATATGTGAACATTTGGCATGCTATAGAATTTTATGTATGTTTAACAAGGAAAAATTCCACGTAACAAGTTTGTAACCTTATATAATATTATGTATATAGTATATATAATAGAATCATAATCAGACTTCATGTAAGCATGATGAATTCGGAGCGTTATGGAAAATATTTCATTTCTTACATGTCAACGACCACACCAATTTAATACTAGAGGCAATCCGTCCAAGAAACGCAATAAGAGCAGTGCTAGTGCTTCTGCTTCAAGAGATTATAAATTTGCCAAACGCAAAAGTCAGTATTGGTAAAATTGACAATGGAATGCCAATGAAAGAGAAAAGTACACAAGTTGCTTGAATAGTGTGATACTTGGAGATGTTTGCGAATAAGTCAATAGTCACTTTCCTAAGAATAAATGTGTACCCAGCTATAGCTGATACTGTGTATATATCAATGTAATACTTCTTTACGCTTTCCTCCAGCCAAAAAAAAATACATTCGCTCGAGAGCATTTTTGCTCTCTTCTCTGCTTGTTGGCATCTTCAAATAAACCAAAGTTAGGCCAAACAAACTTCAGTCTGCACTTGAAATACCCCCATACAACCCATTCCTTACTTTTTGGGAAAGAGGCGAAATAAGTGGACCAAACCAAACACATACAAACGTCTATATTATTGATGATACATAATATTTGAAAAAGTTTGTGCTCAGAAGAGAGAGCCTCCTCATCTCAACTGAGAAATGATCACTTGATCACGGTGACTGGCTATGCTAACTGTCAACATCAACAGCCCCCCAAATATACAATATTGTATGGCCTAGAGAAAGAGATGAAAATTATTATGTATATTTCTCATAAACTAGAGTGTAGATAAGAGAAACTCGGGAACCGCAAAAAGGGAACGACATCATTAGTACATGTCGTTTTCTCGATGATGGTTAAGGCTTTAGAGGACAAAAAAATTCAAGTTATTACCGCCGCCACACAAGTCATTCCCTACATAAATATGTTGTTTGACAATTTGTGCAAAAAGCATACCCTAACTTGAAACCCCTACGCGTAAAAGGACATGGTAGAAAGTAGCAAGAGAGGTGGGAAATCATGTATGTGCTACTTCATGCATTTCTTTTTCAAGGATGATTTTCCTCCTAAAATATTCAAATCCCAAAAGAAACGAGATTACTCAACCCAACGAACCCACAATGAACAAAGTCATGAGATGGGGAGTCATATTATATGCATACATACACGTATGATGGAAATGCAGGAGATGTAAAAGGTGAACATAGCTTTGTGTGCCTTGTCTTTATACTTCACCACTTTAGTTCAAGCCCTTGACTACCAAGTACCAAGGTTCTCCATACATAATTCCTTTGGAAATTTTCCCTTCTTTCTAATCATGAACCTCTCGCGAGCTCTCAATTTTTCTCCCTTCTCAACCTAAAAAATTGAGAGAGAAAAAGAGAGTCGACTCAAGATCAATTTCACTCTTTAAGGAAAATTTCACTGATAAGTATAAGTGAAGTAAGTATACATACATACATACAAAAAAACGGAGAAGGGGGAACGGGAGAAGAAAAAGTTGCTGAACCGTGTGATGCTTACGACTATGACCATCGTAGTCGATATACATTTAGTATGAAATGGCAAGTTTTAGAAAGAATCTTGTGAAGGTAAATGGTAGGTAGTCTATATTTCTAAGAAAAGTGAGAGAGCCCTGAGCAGAATATACATTTTTTTGTGAACCGCATTCTTCAATATTATTATCATGCGATGGAACTACAACGGAGACATAAGAAGCCCAAATAATATTTGATCCTGAGAAAGTATTCAGTATAAAATATAAAGTATACTATATTTTGTCTTCTACAACGGAATAAAATGAAAAGGTCGAGGCATTTCTCTCGAAAAGTCACCATATTTTTTCCTCTGATCGTGATCATATATTTCTTGTTTCTACCATGCAAGCGAAGCATACATCAAGTTATCCTATTTTTTTGGTTAGGTGTGCTCCCATTTTTCCGTGAAAGAGGAAGCGACGGCAATGGTGACATGACATGTCCTTCACTTGGTTGGTTGGACTATTGCTGCTAGTGCTACAGTATCAGAATTCAATTGCTATATTAGTAGTATGAAAAAAGAGCATGGTCTTCCTCTAACCTGAGAGGAGAATATTTCAAACAAGAACGTGTGTGAGTTGCCTGGATGAATGCTAAAGAGCATGACATTTTTTGTCTGAATGAAAAGACGGAATGTGGAATTGCTAGGCTTTTTTCTGAGAGTGTCAATGTGACACCTCATCATGACATTCCATTCCAATAAAAAATAAATCGAATCAAATGGAAAAAGACCTGCCACAGTCATCTAGTGACTGCAAGAGTCCTTGGGATTCACTCCAATGTGTGTGTATGTACCTATCAACCAACCAGACGAATAAATAAAAAGTGCTTAGAGATTCCTTTTCCAAGTGCACAAAAGTGTGTAGCTCACCATGAATTTAAATTACTTTCTTAAAAAGGAATGCACTGAAACTGTGAGTCGAATATTATGTGAATAAAATTGCTAAGTGTTTGTTTTCTTGCTTACACATAAAATGTATGAATGTACATATATATACTTCTATATCTGCCTCCATTTGTATTTGTGCTCTGATTTCATTCATAAGGATCTATTGGCATTTTAGAAGGAAAACTTGCCTTTCAGCCACCGCCATCATCATGATCAGTTTTCCACCTTTCTCTTTGACATTCCTTACTCCTACCCACACCTTTTGCTGATTCCTCATCACTTGAGAAACTTTTCTCCGTATACAATAATACGTGTGAATGAGAGCGGAATGAAAAGAATGTTGAAAAGAGAAAAGGTGAAGTTGAAAGTGAGATATGAGTGAGACTACGAGGAATATAAAAATGTAGGAAGTGAAGTGTGCAGCTATTTTTTTGTGAGAAGAGAGAAAGGTTCAGAAAAAGGAGGACTCTTTCTGATTTTCCTCCTCTTTTAAGAAGAAAGCGAAAGTGAGAGAAAGGGCTTCTATTTTACCACTTTGCTTTTTTTTACAATTTTCAGTTCAGACATGAAGAAAAAGAGTATGTTGAATTGGAGTTGAAGTGATAGAAAGAGTTAAGGTTTTCATGGGCGGAGTATAGTGTTTCTAACACTTTCTCCCGCTTTCAAGTGTGAGACAGAAGGAGAAATACAAAACTTTTGGGTCAAAAGTGGTAACACCTTGTTTTGCTTTGTACTACACATTCTTCCCCATATTATTATGGTACACAGGACACATCTAGTCAACTCCAGTCAATCTCAATAGACACGTTAACATCCATACTAATGTGAGAATGTATACGAACTGTGAAAAGAAAAGGGAGAAAAAAATAGAAGAAAAGATGAAAACGGGAGACACGCGACGACGTGCTTTTTTCTCATCATTATCATTTCCTTGGTCAAAAAGTTGTCAAGAGCAGCATGTACGCACATGAAAAAAGGAGATGAAGGACATGGACGTAACCAAATTACTTCGCTTGCTATCACTTCACAACCCTCCGCCACTCTTTGCGGACTGCACACTTTTTCCATTTCCGTCATCACCATCATGTATAAGGTACAACAGCACATCAGCGAGATAATATCCCGTCCAGAAAAGTAGAAAACGTACGAGTTGAAAATGAAAGTATAAAAAGTAGTGACAAAACTTTTGCACTTACTCCTTGTCTTTTCACTTTCACCATCATCATTTCAAAATGGAAAAGTAGTAGATTTTATGCTGAAAAAGGTATTACTTTCTAGTTGAAAGCTACTTCAGTTGTTTACGAGACGAGTGGGAAACAAGTTTTCGAAATGGAATAAAAATGCGCCAATGAGCGCTTTTTGTACAATTTGTTTGGATGTTTTGTAGCATCATTATCGTAGGCATCACTTTCAAACCACTCCAGGGTGAGTGTACTTTCTTGCGCAATGCCTACTTACATTATTGTCTTGCACGTTTTACGTATACTTTATATGTGTGTAAAATCAGAAAAATAAAGTCCATATATGTGCTTTTATCTTAAACCTTCAACTTTAACCTTCTAAAATACATATATGCATCTATGTGGAAAATGATTGTGTCCGTCCAAATGTCCAAAGCGCTTCAAAATGGCATCCTTGTTGCCTAAAAGGCATTACTCAAAAAAGGTATGAAATAACCCTCTAAAATTTTGTTAATTTCCGGACACTTACGAATAAACTTGCAATAAACTGTAAGAGGGTATAGTATATAGTATAGTAAGAGACTAGGTAATTCTAACTAGTTTTCCTTAAACCTCTTTTTTGTAGTGTTTATTATCTCTGTCTGATAGTAATGTGTGTTCTACTATGTAATGTATAAATGACGGCATATTCAGAGTAAACAAGGAAGGGCAACGATGTCAATAAGGTCACTGCGATGCGTCTCTTTGCCGTGTATAATGATCTCTTAAATTAAAATTAGTCGTAGTAGATTAATGGAATGTATCGAATTCCTGTGTTTATAGTAAAATAAAATGTTTTACATTTACAAGTGGCATGTGTAAAGCACACAATCCTCAATAAAAAATTGCATCAAATGATGTTTTAGGACTATTTGATATTTTATCCTCATTTTGTGTCGCATTGATGTACATATAATACGCATATAAGCGTATGTAGTTATATACTCGTAGGAAAATCGTCAATGAAGACATTTCACATTTGACATTTTGCATTATCGTCAAATCAAATCACGACATTCGCAAATTGACATCGTCAATGCGATGCGTTATTTTTTATCACTGTCTCATGTCCAATGTCTCTATGAATAGAGCGCACTTTTTTCTGCGGTTGAAAATATACGCCGTATTAATCATCCTCATCCACCCTGTCCAAGATGAAATCTTAAATTGACATACGTATCGTGTGACATACAAAAAATATAACAGAAGTCGCAGTCTCGGTCGCAGTCATTGAATACGGTTGAGGTTAAATATAAAGATTAAATTTGGCATCAAAGAATACTGCGTTTCATTCAACAACAGTTGTCTCCAGATGTCTTGCGCCAACAAAAAACAAATGTCCTACATTTTATCAACACACAACTTTGATACTGAAAGAAACAAGTTGATCCCTGTATGGCTAAGAATAAGTTCGCATGTTTCTTAACTAGTTCATGCACATTTTTGCCATATGAAATGAACCCAATACCATTATTTGATCCCTGATTGCTTCTCTGCGTAGACATGAAATGATTCCATACATACAAATACAGAATTGTCTTGTTTGGGTATTTTTATTTTTTAATAATGCAAGACATATATAAATATATATTCATTGGCATAGTGTATTATAAGTAACACTGTTGGGCTGGCATGTTATCAGTTTTCATGGCTTGTGCGACAATGACGAAGAATCAATGTATTAAGATAATAATTGCGTTTTACTTCGACGTGTAACCGAACCGACTGTGGTATTGGTGGCTCAAACTATCTCCAAGATTGAGTTACCTATTTACTACTCCCTCAGCCAACCTTTTCCGATTATAACTTGACGTCATATCATCATAACCAATGCTCACACAAACCTCA
>JAANSM010005063.1:0-10518 GCA_036850725.1 Orchesella villosa | reverse complement strand
TGTTACATTTCTCACGTCTCAGCAAGTAAAACTAAACTTTAGCAAGATATTATTAGTGATTCATAACATAGTAAAGCCAACAGTTTTTACGCTTACCTTCTTGACAAATCCAAACAATTCTCCAAAATTGATAATGTCCACTTTTCAAACACTTTGATTAGCAACTCTACACTGACTACTGACAACAATCAGTATCTGAAAAACTTTCTTTTTAAAATCAGACTCAACTTTCATGAGGATCACACGAAATGAAATGCGAGTGCTACATTACATTGAAACTCGGAGGAACTCCAGTTGTAAATAATCTGAATCTAACAGTTGTCTCTATCTTTTATGTTATATATGTTTCGGAAAGTGAGATCACAAAAGCATGAGAACTCTCACACAGTCAATGATGCAATACTCATGTGATGACGTTAAAAATACGTGTACAAATTTCATCTTTCACTGTCTGCACCAACAAGAAGACTAAAAATCTCTATAATATGCGCTGGCTAGATACTTGAAAGTATACAATTTATTAGATGGAAATGCACTCTTAATCCATTATCTATCCATGGCATGCTGACCTGATCGCAATGTGAATCGTAATGGATGAAAATGTTCCCAGACTTCTTCTATAACATCGCTATACCATTTTGGAGAGCTTAGTAATGGTCCCAGAACTATAATAAAGCTATTTTAACAGATTGTGAGAAATTGTACATTCATAAGGCACAATACTCAAGAGAACCATGAGAAGAATAAAGGAGCAGAACACACACTTCTATGTTATATTCTATGAAGAAACCTACAAAGTAGAAGCTTACATATACGCTTTCCAATTCATACCCGGTACTGGCAAACACAGAACACGCCATCCAGTTCCAAACAGCCAACAGCCAACCCGACTTCTCATTCTCATTGTACACGTCATTGAAATTCGGAACCCGAGTCCCATGACTATGAACTGGATCAGGGATTTCATATAATATAACGGAATCATATAGTTATATCTTTTGAGATGATAGGAGAAGATTACGTGCGCTTGCTATATAAGTAAGTGCTTACATTTTTTAGTGGTGTGACGTTCTGTAACATTAGGCAAATCACACATTGTTAGTCTCTTCCGAGCTATTTTCTAGAGTACATTTTCTTGACTTTATTAGGGAACAGGAAGGAAACGAACGATATAATATGCATGTATGATGCAGAAGCAATTCATGCATAATATGTAACGACGATACGTAAGTATGTAAGAGTACTTTTATAACATTAAACATAATACAGAAACTTATATACATTTTCAATTAAATTCAACTCGAGTTCCACTCCAATTCGAATATACGGAGTTTGTAGGAACACATTACATTTGCATGGTTTTATGTTTACTTGTATATTTCACTATGACTCATAAACGCATGCAAAATTTTCGTTCTCTACGTATGCGACATGCGGTTAAGGTTTTTTCGGAGAGAAACTACGTCCAATGCAATGCAACGAACTGATTTTTCAAGTGCCGACACAGCAAGCTTTCACGGAATTTCAGCTTACTCACCCCACTTTAACCAGCACCCTACCCTTACCTTCCTCTAACTATACTTTACGGTTATGTTGGTGTTTTGAAGCATTAGATTTAGTCAGATACCAACCAACTTGGCCAAAGGCCATGCATATATAAATTATATTGGATAAAAGGTGAAAGGAATGCATTTGATGACATGTTCTGTTTTAAATTCTGCAAAAGGATGTGAACACTTTTAGATTAGTAGATTGGGAAGAACTAATAACGTTGGAATAACAAACTATTACTTCATTTTAATTATTTAAAAACCTAATTGATACAAATTCAAGCAGGTACAGGATACAAAAGGTAAAAGACTATATATGGACAATCGATCAATTATTGTTAATCCAAGTCGCAATTTAGCTTTATACGCCGTGCTGACCCGTCTTCCAATTCGTCAAATTCGTGTTCCTGTCACACGAAAGAACACGCGTGTTTGGAGGAAATGGCATGAAAATAACCACGCAATTGACGCACGACTATATGCGCTTAAAAATTCACTATGTTATGTTATGTCCACATCACAACTAAAACAGCCATCCATCCATAGCCCATATAGTTCCTTCACAATATACCTACATATACGCGTCAGTCAATAACATACATAAAGCTGCCGAGCTGGACTACCACTACCGTTCCCAAAACAGAACTCATGTCCTGTTATCAATGGAATGAAACGAGAAATGTGTGAGCTCCCGACTTGACTATAGTTTAGTAGCTTTGTCGGCACTTGATATTTACGTAGTGCAAACTTAATGAACAACAGCGAATGCTCCAGAAATCCAGATCACGTTAAGATTAGATTTAATAGCAGTGGCCCTGACCAACAAAACAAACCATATGCATACTAATGATACTGCTCAGCTAAGTGCCAATTTGTGATGTATGCCAGGCCCTACCAGATCACGAGAGGAGTTTTTGAATGCTCTTTCGTACAAAGTAACGCAGCTATATAGAAGGACGTCAAATAACTTACAAATACACTNAATGATACTGCTCAGCTAAGTGCCAATTTGTGATGTATGCCAGGCCCTACCAGATCACGAGAGGAGTTTTTGAATGCTCTTTCGTACAAAGTAACGCAGCTATATAGAAGGACGTCAAATAACTTACAAATACACTAAATACTACATTCATCGTAAGTCAGCATTGCATGCCAAAGTCAACTATAAACAAATCAAGGATAAAAGAAAGAAAATGCCAAAAATAGTGATAATATCGAGTTGCGTCTAAAGTTGCTCACAAGTAGTCACAAGCCCAAGCGGCCCAAGGCCCCAGAAAATATAAGATCATACAATAATTTGGCATGTTACGACATTTAACTTTTTACCAACTTTTTACCAAGTTGACACAAATTTTAAAATTTAACAGAAGTTTCACAAGTAAAAATTTGTTGGCACTGGTTGGGGACCAATGTCTGAACAAAAGGTGACCTACTGGAGCAGCATATTGAAGACATATAGAATGTACTCTTCACCCTTGCCTTGATTCTGTATGCATCTACAATCAAATGACAACATTGTGCCTATGTATATGCTTGCGATAGTCACTCTCCAGGAAAAATGCGCAACAAAAACCTTCAATGTCAAATTATACAATGGCAAGGTTTTCATATTTACTTGACTGGCATGCAACGATTAACTGTCAGATCAACATCAGCGAGGCATTAACCATACGGGCATAACTAACTTCAATTCAAATTAAGGCTTATGGCTGACAAAGCTAACACTTTAACAATATTCATCATCACATACACCTTTTAAAGCGAATTTTGGGGAAATATTACTTCAATTCCACAATATTCCATGCTGTATTTGCTTTTTATCAATATATTATTGTATGTATAAATTTGCCCCGATTCTAACTTTCGTCTGACTATTAAATATAGCAGAGAATAAAAGAATACGTAATAAAATAGCAATTAAAATAATATAGTTACCTTTCGTCGCTGTCCACAAACCTAGATCTTCAGGTTCTTTTTGTCCGTTACAACCCCTTCGGTCAACTGCTAACATCCATTATTATTCGAATCTACATTCAACTTCACCTTTCTTTCGCCCAAAGAACACACCTACTCGACCCGATCACTCATGTATTTTTCTGGCTTTAATATTCAATACTTTAATGCATTATCCAATCATCCAAAATCCCCAAAAGACTTTCTGGACTATATTCACTAAATTATCATTACTCAATCACCATAACTTTCTCCAGATTTTGAATACTTTGGGGAAATTTAAAGGAAGTGTCAACAGAAAAACCGGTCTACAAATGTGAACTTTTACTGGTGACTGGAGAAACCAAACACGATGAAACACCTCACTTTTGTCGCTACAACTCCCTTCTTGTAAGACGACTGATTTCATCAACGTCCTTATGTCTGGTAAGGAGCTCTGAAACATATATACGTGGTCCTTCCCACTATAAACAAATCATATCATACTATATAAAATATGTACTACTCAATACTTTTTATATCATATTCACAACAAACGAGTTTATTACTACAAACCTATATCCACCTATAGATATAGCCAACTTTCTCTGTATATGTATTTGAGGTTGGGGATATTTTCATAACTTTCAAATGTCAGAATTACTCGACAAAAATGTGTCCTGAAGAACTCTCTCAATATTCTGATTACTATTTAATGAAATGTTTCTTATCTCCAGAACTTGTTTACATTAACATGACCTCGTGTCAATATTTAGACAGCATTGAAGTTGGTGTAGCCCTATATGTTCCATATAAAAAGTGTTTTATATGAAATGCACGTTCTGATAAACCATAACCGTATATACCTGAGCTGGTTTAGTGCACTTGTGTGCATTTTGAATTGGACTGAAAAAGATCAGGCCATATGAAGAAAAGCGTATGCAAGATAGCAGAGGTGTGGTTTGAAAGGGTGGAGTACTCAAACCGGCATTCACTTTTTATTGGATATTTTACGGGATGGGTGGGCCTTAACAATGTATCATCCGAGTATATATACATATTATACAAGTTAAAGGAAAGCATTAACAACACTCATGGTTCAAACCGCATTCAACAGCCAGCCGCTCTTGAAAATTTGTGATACTGATGCTTGATGTGAGGATGGAAAGTGGCAGCATTTAGTTTTTTAGTTTTATTTTCACACGGTATGGTTTACTTCCATTTCCTATAATCTCCATTCATAAAGCATTCCAGAACAGGGCTATGCAATGTGCTTTGTCTTAAAATGGCATATCAGTATCGCTGGGTGCATTTGCGTTGGAGGAGTGTACAGTGAAGCGGAAGTCACGAACTTGCCTACATATTACATTTTTATTTGCATGAGTATCTTAATGAATGGTCGTTATTGCAAGCAATTGCATTGACCGTTACCCGATATTGCTAAAATTTAATGAAAGTAAGAGACAGTACTAATGTCAAAGTAGCCTTATAATCAGTCTAAATTAAATAGTAATTTTGAGAATATGTAACGCCTACGGAACGCTGTCATGAATCAGCAGACAGCAATGAAGCAGTGATGTGGGCTCAGTTGACAAACTGAGTGGTTGTTACTACTTTGCACTTTTGCAACATTTTGTTGACAGCCGCAACCCATAAAATATAGATAGTAATAAGCGTTACGTTCCCTATTGAACATGGGGCATTTTGATAAAATTCTCAATAAAAATAACAAAGCACAAAGAAACGGGCTATGTTGTATTGTTGTATGTACTATGTACACGCTATTATGTACTTAATAAATTGTCATTCATTTCTATCAATATCCCAACATGACTTGCATGCATGAATAAGGTGAGTCTGTTAATGCGTTCGTATCACCTCAATCCCAATTCCCAATCACTTTATAAATCTAACTCTCCTATATATGTATTTTGTACGAGGTACACCTCACAAAACAAACGTTTCATTGTTTGAACACCAAACCAAAAACTTATATGAAACAGCTAAAAGGGTTAGATATAAAATAGAATTCTCACATCCATTCTTTCATCTATTCCTCGTCTGTTCACTGTTTAGTTTATAATCCATATACATTCCTTTATATATGCTTTGCTTACCATACCGCCACCCGAACGAGAAGAGAACAATAGTATAGAAACATACTATTCTTACCCGTTCCGTAGGGCATACTTTACTTGACTAAACTCAAACTCTTTCTCATAAAATACTTATCTACACACACCACCCAAACCAGATTCTTCACATAATGCTTAGACTTAGAGTGATTAGTTTATACTGAGTTTTAGGTACATAATGTCAATGCAATGCTTTCATGCTTTTATATTTGTACCAACATGCATCATCCACAATATTGTACCTTAAGACCTCAGAGAGCTGACAATCACATCACACTCAGTCAACATACAACTACAACATAAGGCTTACGCTGAAATGCTTTATTTTATCAAGTCTATAACATGTATCCCATATCCCATCCTCCCTTTTCTATGACCATATTTTGTCGTAAAACATATTATCGTTGTAGTTGTAGTTTATATTGCTCAATGAGTGTTGGAGATTAGCTTCATGTGTATTTTGCTCTGGGTCCCACACTCAGCACCATTCCATATTATTATCTTCAATCTTATGCACCGTATCGCATTTATGTTGTTTTTTTCTGTTGTGTTGTCTTTACGTTAAAAAGTTTTACTATGTTCCCATATTCGTTGCTGGTTTGCTTAGGATATTGCAATCTGGTATAAAACTCAACTTCCAACTTCAACTCCTTCTTTTCTTTCATACCAAACTACCATACATCAATACCATACATGCCAGAGACTGTAAAAACTTTTTCCATGAATAATGTGTGCGCAATGTGTACGTGTACAATTTCATAACACCATGCACCATAATAATAATAACGCTATAATAATATAAAACCTATGCTGCTGTTTATGGTAAATAGAAAATATCATATATACATATAACACATTTCTCATTATATATTTAAGGGATACACTAAAAAACAAATGGCTGAAAAAAGAGCATGTTAGTTTGTTATTTTATCTATATCTCATAAATCATTTCCTTTGTACGTATAATACATTATTGTGCATCGCGTATGCAATAAATTATTCAAAATGTGGCTTTATTTATGCAATGACTAATGTCAGTACTGTCCTTATATTATTGACTATACATCGTTACCTTACCTGTCCTTCTATTATTGAGCTCTCGCCATTACAATGAATTGACTGGTATCACCGTATCAATACAACCTTATCTTCTGAGGCTTAACTAACTCTGCTCTTTTTGCCCCTTCTTTGCAACAAAACAAAAAACACAACCAACAAACTCTTGCCGTGTATATATTATCTATATATTCTTCTGTGTTAGAGTTATTTCTTCATAATAATATGCATAATATCAAATGTACTTTCATGTCCATTTCTATCCCTTATGCATATCATGTGTATATCCGTCATTTTCAATAGAACAGAACTCACCCTCGTCGGTTGTTCAGTGTAGTTGATTTCCACCATCCAAATATCAACTTCATCATAATATTACATTATCATCATCCCCTTCTTCATTCTTTTTTCCTCCCTTATTGCCTCTTAATGCCTTGTGTATTTTTTGTGCCCAATATGCTCATTCCTTAACGTATGCATTTTGGTTTACCTGTGTGCATTTTCATGCAATTTGGCAATTGCTTCTGTCAGAGCCAAACCTTCAAAAAAGCCAAGTTTTAGCTGAAGAGGTATCTCATCTCAGTCAGTTCTCTTGCATTTTTTGTATCTGTGTATCCCACATCCTTTTATCACCTTTTTATACAGAAGAGAATATACAGTCACCCGTCCGTCATCCAAATTCCAAAACCCTTTTTCCCGAGTTTGTTTACATCACATTTCAATCTCTCTCTCCTTTTTGAAACGAACGTAATAGTGAATAGTACTTACTGATACTGACGGATAGGATCGTCATCATCATCATCAGAAGAATCATTTCCCATCAAGTCACAAGTGAACGAGAGTGTTTGTGTTATGTTTGTGGTGTATTTTTGATGTGGGTAAGTATCTTACCTCTTTACCTTTTGATTAAAATGCATTCAATTTTGTGGTATGGTTTGGTTTGGTTAAAAGCACGGCTCTCATTCTCAATGTTGTTGTGATGATGTGAATGATTTTGGCAACCTGGGATTACATTCTTAGTCAGCAAAAAGTAAAAAATGTCCTTTTATAGATCCGTACTGCCCATCACTTTGTACAGAGAGCTTAAGAGATGATGATGAAGGCATCATCATCATGATATGATCATGTCTACAAGGTTTTTTAATGGGAAGGAATGGAATGAATAGAGGATATAATAAGAGATAGAGATGTGTGTATGATAAAAAGGGAGATGAAGAAAGCAACAAGCTGTTGTGGAATGGAAAAGCACCTTCAACCTTAGAACTTGAAAGATTAAAAAGATTAATTAGCATTTGGGAGAGGTTTAAGGTTAATTTTATTTTCAATTTTGGACTCTTCTTTGGGGTTTTCACAAGTCACAAGTTGCTATCATTTAGTTGTGACTTGGTTAAAATTATATTTGTAGACTGAGGTGTGTTGAGTGATGTTTAATTAAGGAATTGATTTTATTGCTTTTTTACAGGACGCAGAAAACAATGAAGTAATTACTGCCTTGCCAAATAAAAGAACGTATGCAACACACCACCAGAGTAGTTGATGATATTGAAGATGATTTGATATTGATGAGGCTGATTAAAATGTTGCTGTTCGCTTTGGTTTTGGAGTTGTGACTAAAAGTGACTATTAACAGTAGTTGGTAGTAGGCAAGAATTCAAGACACAAGACAACCCGACGAGCTAACATTAATTCCGTGTTTGATCGATGCACATGGCAGTGTCTTATCACTTGTCCTGGATATGTTGAAAGTGTATGATGATGATGTAAATGAAGTGAATGTGGCAGTGTCACAGTGTTGACTACGAGCTATTTAAAGATGCTAATGTTCCGAGGAAATTGCTAAAAGTTTGACAAGGAATTTAAGAAATCGTTGGAAAATTGCTGTGCTCATATTTATAAATGGTGTTTTAAAACGTTATCAACATACCCGATTACACTGAATTTTCGTCATCTCCGTCCTGTGGGACATTAGATCAGGCCGACATGTTGAAATTCATCAGAGGCAAAGGAACCCACATATCTGCAGAGAGGGTGAAGGTTCAGAAGGAACTTTTTGCTTTCTCCAAGGTATGCATTTTGTTTGTTCATTTATGTAGTGTATAAATAAGATTTAAATACTAGATACCATTTCTTGACGTTTGTTTCTGTAGACTGTAACTCATGGATTTCCATCAAAACCAACGGCACTGGCATATGACCCGCAACTTGGACTTTTAGCGATTGCTAACAAAAATGGAGCTTTAATAGTGTAAGCTACTAAATGGTTCACCAGTCTATTTCATTATTTAACAATATCATCAATGGTTTTTCCAACCAATTTTTATTGTTTCAGCGTTGGCCAACCTGGGGTTGAGTATTCAGGTCAACACCCACATGATGAGGATATTTCGGTTACAAAAATATGCTTTGTGCCAAAACTGGTATGCTTCCTTTTTCTGAGTCATTGCTGTGCTAGTTTACCAGCTACTATGAATGATTTTATGACATCCTTTTACTCATTTGCAGGCACGTATAATAACTCTCTGTGACGATAACTCCTTACATTTATGGAGATTTCAGAGTTCTACTTTACAGCTAGTTAAGTCTTACCCATTAGATGGAAAGTAAGTCATAAAAATACGTACGTTTGTTAATGCTTTAGAGTGAGGAAAGCACTTCATTCTCATTTTCTAACTTATATTTTTTTTTGCTTTCAGACTTAAAAGAATATCCTCCATCGTAGTAAAAGAGGATTGTAAACAAGCTTATATTGGCACAGAAGGTGGCAACATTTATATGTTGGACATTAATAAATTTGAAATTACTGATAAAATTATATATTTGGACGTGGTATTACAAAAGTAAGTACAATCTCGTAATACAAACTTACCTCTTCTCCGTTTATAGTTGTGGGCTTAGTAGATTACAAGGCATTTCTACAATATTTGTGATTTCCTTTTATTAGCGGTCCTGAAAATTACAAAGTAAATCCTGGTGCCGTAGAATGTATTTTAGAACTTCCACAGGAATCACAAGTGCTAATTGGTTATGAACGTGGCCTTGTAGTCTTGTGGGATGCAAAAGAGCAAAAGAATATTAGGGTGAGTAGATGATTGTCATTTGTTTGAAGTCGTTCAATTTTGTCGATCTTGAAAAAATCATCTTGTTACTCTTACTCATTATCAAACTTTTGACATTTCCAGAACTTCGTGTCCACTCAGCAGTTGGAAGATATATGTTGGTATCCATCTGAAGAAGACGAAGATGAAAAGCTTTTTGCAACAGCCCATAACGATGGTTCCTATATTGTTTGGGATATTGAAGTGGGCCAAAAACCTAAAAAAGATGCAACAACTCCATATGGTCCATTTCCATGCAAAAGGATAGGGAAATTGAGGTTTTGGAAAGATAATGACGAAGAAGTAATGTGTGCCTTCAGTGGAGGAATGCCAAGGCGTGATTATGGGGATCACTTTACTGTTACTGTTAAAGCTGAAGGTTTGTAAAATACGTGCTAAAACCTCTAACAGGAATGATTTAGCAGTTCTATATCTATTTGATTTCTGTCTGTCATTAGGATCCTCAGACTCTCCGCACGTGACATTTGATTTAACCTCAAAAGCTATTGACTTCGTCCTTGTTCCTTCATTCGAAGATCACGACTCAATTGATGGTTCACCAGCTGCCCTGATTATTTTAGCAGAAGAGGAACTTATTGCTGTAGATCTGCAAACAGAAAATTGGCCATTATTTTATCCACATCCTTATTTAAATGCTATCCATCCATCTGCAGTAACATGCTTTCATCATGTTGGAAATGTTTCGGACCAAGCCTATGCAGCATTAAAAAGTATCGGTTTGTCGGGAGA
>JAANSM010005062.1:0-10521 GCA_036850725.1 Orchesella villosa | reverse complement strand
TGATTTCAGAATAAGAGTCCACAGAAAGTCCTACATCTAGTTTCGAGCTTCTGAAACTGTAGAGAAAATAATCTAGAACAGCTATTTTTATAAGCAGCAGTAATCAATAGTCATCCATCATCATTCATCATCATACGTATTAAATATAGTCACTCTCACTACCTTATGAAGCATGAAGTAAGCATCCAACAGAAGATTTAATAAGATTATAAGACCTACACTGTCTTGCCACTAGCACAATAGTTAATAATAAATTAAAATCATGGTATTAATTTATGTCCTCCAGAGGATTGTGTGTATGCTACATTAATAAGGTAGGCAAATGATATCCTGTCGACGCTTGGTTCGCTTTTTGTTCCTTTATGTACGGCAAGCTCTAAGTGTAACACTTCGCAAAAATTGCAACAGTTAAGTTGTGCATTAGACGATTATAATCAATAAATTATGATAAATGAGGAATCCTTGAAGTGACGCGAGATGGACAACGAGCTTGTTGTGTATGTGTAGGTAGATCGGTAGTTGTATGAATTGATCAAACTTAAGATTACGAGTACCTTATTTCGAGCTTCAGTAGGTAAGTGGGAGTGCCACAATGATGAATGACTGATGATCTTTTCACTTCTTGAAGTAGTTGAGGTTGTTATTCAAAAGCACCATGTACGCATTGTCATTTGCATTGCGACCATTGCGCATTGTTACTTAAAGGACGCGATGAGTTAAGTTGTATATATGCTATGATTCCTTCGTACCCAATCAAAAAACTGGACTTTTAAACGTAATGGTAACAAACGGCATTGGAATCTTATTAGTTCATGACTGCTTATTTACTCTCCTCCTTGGCTTGACTTGAGTAATGCCGACATGACATGGCATACATGCCATATAGTGGAAGCAGAATTGCATTTTTGTATTGGCGAGCAGAACCTTTGAGCCTAACCTAATGCAATTAATTGGGTGGATTTTTGTTTGCTTCCCTGTCATAATATTATCATAAACAATTATGTTGGAGTGGTTTTTATCATTGATCTATTGCGGCTGCTTATGAACTGCTTGCTGCTTTGTTCCATTTTCCATTTATGTTGCTTCTTTGCATGAGAATTTCAAGTGGGCTTTTGTGGTTTAGTAAGCCTATTAACAATGTTATATACAACTATGCGATACGTTGCTCTATAGCTCTATCAGACATACCTTGTATTGTCATGTGCACGTGCACTTACGGCTGGATATCTTCAAACAAAAGTGAGTGTCGAGTCGAGGGAGGGGGACTAGAATATATGAATGGGTGATGGCGATGGGGAGTATGCGGGGGTAGAATATTTTATGTGTGTTGTAATGTAATGAATGACTATGGGGAATCGAACACTACCTGAGTTCTTAGAAGAGTGTTGAAGATGTCTTCATCGTTATTTATGTTATGTTTCATCAATTTTAATTGTATTTTTGCAGTCGGATGCCAAGATGGTGTTTGATGTTATTCAGCGAATGGAAGACACTGAACCATTTTCAGAAGAGTTGCTGGCTGCAATGAAACGACTATGGGCTGATACTGGCGTTCAGGAATGCTTTGGCAGATCCAATGAATATCAACTGAACGACTCCGCCAAATAGTATGATATTAACTTTTTGAATAACACATTTTAAAGAATTTGTGTGTAATGAAATATAGTATGAAATGAAAGTCCAAATCTAGGGTTAACCCAAACCATATAAGAAAATGTTCTCATGCATGATCTCAATCATCTTTTCATTTGCATTGCAAAGATGGGCATTGAAAGTATTGACAGTTCGTTAGTTCGATTGTCAATTGACATTTTAGTTATTTTATTTTAATTTACTGCGTAGGATTCTTGTAATATGAAGAATATTGTATGCATTATCTCATTTTTCAGCTTTTTGGATGATCTGGATCGTTTGGGACTCAAGGATTATCAGCCAACAGAACAAGACATCCTACGTACCCGAGTGAAGACAACGGGTATCGTTGAAGTTCACTTTTCGTTCAAAAACCTAAACTTCAATACTCTTTGACGTTGGTGGACAACGTTCTGAAAGGAAAAAGTGGATTCATTGTTTTGAAGACGTGACTGCCATTATCTTCTGCGTTGCAATGTCAGAATACGATCAGGTGAAGTGAAGTTTAGATTTTTCCACTTAATCTCACTATATCATTCATCATAATACTAATACTGCCAACTCCATAATATAGTAGATATATATAGTCTATATAGTAGCGTACATATATAAATGCATTATGCTGAATGTATGAGTGTGGGTGGGGGTAGATAACCATTTCGATGCAATGCTTAGGCAAATTAAAGTACTTGCAAGCAATTTCCCATTGTTATTAGATGTAAGCATTTTTACAGATGGGTTGACAAAGATGACTTAGAATATATAATAATAGGATCAATGTAATGGGGAAAAAGTAGGCGGACTGGTTATGTTCATTTTATAGGCTTGCCGTTTTTGTCACTTCAAGAAGGTTACTATAATTAAAAGTTATATTGTGTGAAGAGGTGTAACTTGAAGCGACGTAATTACTTCGGTTGTACAAACGAACTAGCTTGTACTATTCAGTTTGGATTCAGACCTTTTGAAGCAATGCAAATCCAGCATCAATCATTATGAATTGAGTAGGTATACTTACATGTGCATGTACAAGTACATGTACTCGTACTCTAACAATTTTTCATCCATCCGTCAGGATCTTAAGGGCAATTTATTTGGTTCCTAATCTGTAAATCCTGATGTTCCTTGTATGGTCAAGGAAAGAAGCATAATAAGTCTTATGCTTTACAATTGATGCATTTAAAAGAGTTTAAAAGAAGCCATATGCCTGTTTCAATCATAAGTTACATTATATTTTGAAGTACACAGAGGCATTATTTAATCAATGACTCTGATGTTGAATTTCAGTTGTATGTCTTCTTGTTCTTGTTACAAGAAACAATGACACTCAATTTCATGGTAGTTTATTGCATGTTGTATAAAATAATTAAATAATGTGGAGTAATATTTTTGTAATTCATAGGTACTACATGAGGACGAGACTACTAATCGAATGCAAGAGAGCTTGAAATTGTTTGACTCCATTTGCAACAACAAGTGGTTCACGGATACATCTATTATTCTGTTTCTCAACAAGAAAGATCTCTTCGAAGAAAAGATAAAAAAGTCACCTTTGACCATTTGCTTCCCTGAATACACAGGTAAAATTTCGTAGTTTTCTTATATTATGAACATATCGGCACTATATTGATATTTCTACATCATGAAACTTTTTGTTACGATTTAACAGGTGCACAGGAATATGGTGAAGCTGCGGCATACATCCAAGCTCAGTTTGAAGCCAAAAATAAGTCAACCACTAAGGAAATTTACTGCCACATGACCTGTGCAACTGATACAACAAATATTCAGTTTGTGTTTGACGCTGTCACCGATGTAATTATAGCGAACAATCTCAGAGGGTGCGGGCTTTACTAATGATTGGAGAAAAATTGAAAATAATTCTTTCTCTTGGTTAAACACAATTACTGTTACATTACATACAATTACTACTAAAGTAAATATTCTTACTATGACGTGTTCGGAAAAGTCCACTATACGAAGACTCGCATCTGCAGAAATTTGGTTTTAGAACCTCTTGTCGAAGCCCCATTAGATTATACATGTAAGACATCTGCTTTCATCCACTTTTTAGTGCAAGAACTGTGCGGTTTGTATTCTGTTTGTCATTCCATTACTTTTCGTTTGCTGTCAGCCTTTTGTTTGAAGCGTAAGACCACCGTTTCTTGGTTAAACACAATTACTGTTACATTACATACAATTACTACTAAAGTAAATATTCTTACTATGACGTGTTCGGAAAAAGTCCACTATACGAAGACTCGCATCTGCAGAAATTTGGTTTTGGAACCTCTTTGTCGAAGCCCCATTAGATTATACATTAAGACATCCGCTTTCATCCACTTTTTAGTGCAAGAACTGTGCAGTTTGTATTCTGTTTGTCATTCCATTACTTTTCGTTTGCTGTCAGCCTTTTTGTTTGAAGCGTAAGACCACCGTTGAAGTTCAGTATTATTGACTTCAATATCATTTTGTTGATGCTTATCAGTTGTAGACAAAATTATTATTTTGAATTCGCAGCACAGATGAATGTTTTTTGCTACAGCCCTTACATTTTAAACTGCATGAAAGCAGATCTCCTCTAAGGGGGACTTTTACTTTAACGGAGTTTTCTACAACGAGTTTTTGCAGAAGCGTGTTTTATCAAAGAGGATTTTACACCAAACCGAAGTACATATNCATGAAAGCAGATCTCCTCTAAGGGGGACTTTTACTTTAACGGAGTTTTCTACAACGAGTTTTTGCAGAAGCGTGTTTTATCAAAGAGGATTTTACACCAAACCGAAGTACATATTCTTAATAAAATGCGTAATATTCTAGTCATAGCTGGCTACAATGATAAAGTGATCTGTATACAATTTAGCTTCAGAAAGCAATGTAACTTCGGCTAATATTGAATATTTCTGAATTTGTCAAGATATCAAGTTGTGTTAGCATAAATGTGTTTGATGTAAGTTGTTAGGATTCAGTGTGCACTATGTAAATATAAAATAGATGTAACAATACTTTAGTCAATGTTGTTTACCTTAAGTGAATATATGTTTTCTTCCCCTTTGAACACAAGCATGAATCAAAATCTTGAGCGTCTGAGTCGACAGTTTCATTATGTATCAGAATACTAATATTATAGTTACTAAAGTTTCGCTTACATACTACATACGTGCTGACTTTTTAGGGTAAAATAAATACATGTATTATGCTGGTACGCTTGAAAGGTATTCCTATTATAATAATTAACTGGCTTTGAATTCCATTACTCTGTATTTGAACTCAAGATATCATATAATTTAAGAAGGTTAACTGTGAGTTAACAACCTAAATTACACTTAAATGTATACATTGTACATAAGAAATCTGGTTGTAAGATAATTTGACGACGTTGTATGACAAACTAATAATTGCAGAATGTCTTGCTATATGGTGTTTCCTTTGTGAAAGGGCGAGCATTAGGAGATGACTTTTGCATTAGAATTGTGATGTTCATCTCACTTGTATTACTCAGTTTTCACCAACATGAAGCACATAATGCGGACATAAATTAGTGCAAATTGACTTTAGAAGCAGTGCTAAATCTTAATAAATACATACAACATAAATGCCATGTTTGTATTCAATTGTAATTAGACGTAAGGTAGGATAATAATCATATAGAATATGTAATATGTTGCTTTGGAAGTTCAATACCTCTTTCTTGTTACACAATTACATCGACATATGTACTGTTGCGTCTATTGACTGTTCTGATTCCAAATTTCCTTTACACAATCTATCGAATCATTAGTTTTTTTTAGGTTAAAGTTATGATTTGTACATAGTATATAACACGAAGGCTTAAATAGGCTTTGAATTCCGAAGTTTCTTTTCGTTTTCTTTCATCGAACCATGATATTTTGATTTTTTGGGAATAGCACAAAGAAATGATTTTTAATACTCAATCGGTACTGTTAGCGCAAATTCGTGATGTAGGGATTTTAATTTGTTGTATTGATGTTAAAGTAAAACTAAATCACAAATGATAAAAAGAAGACGCACTGAAGCCAAACGTCATGTATCGCTAAAACAGCGTCAATTAATATTCAGTGAAAGAAAGTAAGCAGTGTAAGTAAAGAGGACTCGTTGGTTGTGCTACATGACTGTTTTGGCAAAGGGCATATTACTTCGAATGTTGCACACAAAAAAATTTAGCGTACAATAACATGACGCAGAAGTAGTTGTTAAGTTCGCATAGTTTATATGGTGGCTTGTATTTTTGTTTACAGTTATTACTATATTGCAGTCAGTGTTGATGAAGTATATTATATGATTTGTTTTCACTTTATAAAAAAATTATGTATATACAGTACTATTAATTAGGAAGAACTGATTTACAGTTGACGCTTTTTTATATTCTTGTCAATTCTATCTATGTACTAAGTGTCTAGAAGACGATGTCTTTATAGATTAATATGAAAAACAATTATTGCATTATGTAGATTACATAGCTAATTATTCAATGTGAGATTGCTTATATATATATACAACTTTTGCGATGTCATTCAAAATGTAAGAAGCTTTGCTAAACAACATTTAGCATTAAATGGTTATTGTTTACACATTATACCTGTTTGACAAAAACCAATCATTGCCAATATTTATTTTGTTCAGTTTAAATGTTATCTAAATGTACTTGTATTTATTTGTAATTTCAAAGTTTGAACTGTCAATAAGCTGAGCTTGTTTTTCAATTTCGCTTAAGGACTAGTCTTTTTATTTATTCATGAAGTTGGATGACTTTTTTATCTACCTAGGGCTTCCTTAGACTAATGGACTCCGCTTTCTAAAAAGTTCATACATACGAGTATTACGCAGGCAAAGAATATTTTTGGATGTTGAAAAATCAAGGAAACTGTTGAGCATGCTTATTTGTGTTTGTATTTGAGATACACTACCAAGTCCTCTCTCTGGTTTCATTTTCCTTAATACTAGAACTAGCGTGGTTCTAGAATATAGTGCATGCAGAATCGCAGACTTATTGAATTTGAGTTTGCCTAAATGCCAATGCACGTGAGATGTTGGAGGACTGTCTGATTGAAAATAGTATTTCTGATAGATATCAAGTCAAAGTGCATATAACATGTATTCTTCCTTTCAGCGTTACGTGTTGCCTCATTTTACACTTTTTTATCAGCGGCGATCACGGGCTGATCCGCCTTTGCAAAGTATTGACGTATAATACATGTGCAACCGTTACGTAATAAGCCCCTTATAAACAGGTCATCATGAAAGATTAGAAGTTTCGGAATTGAAATTCAGAAGAATGAAGGAAGAATTCATAATTGAGACCAGATACATAAGCCGAAACAGGGGTAAAATTAAACGAAACTCAACCTTCCCATTTATCAAAGTACCGCACTATAGCATAATACAGTCCCTCAATTTAAAGTAAACCAGAGTAAATAACGCAAAAATGCATTTCCGTCATAAAGTATAATAGTAACGAGGTATGAATAATTATTATGAATTACATACTCAGAATACCTAATCATTACTTACCCTTCGTTGGTGCAATCACTTTATTTCCGGACGCATGTCTTTCCAGTCCAGAGATTCGTTAAAACCGTCTACTTCATTCAAATATTTAGAACTTTGCCCTTTAGCACTGCTTTTCCTTACATGTTCATCAGTATCATCCTACCTCTTCAATTCTAAAGTATGCATGTTCGATAACTCAAGTTTGCGAAATCCGGATTCGGCACCAGTGTCACAAAATCAAAGTAAGTTTTTGAAAGGAGCTAAGAACTGTACTATATATACTCCATTTTTTAAGCTGAAACTATACATGGGGCAAAGTACTCACTCTTTCTAAGGGACCAAGGAGGCATTGTCGAGGCACAGTAACTGTTTTAGTAAAAATACAACTCAAAATGATGAACTAAGGACGCTGCGCTGGAAACATTCCATCACGCACTTACTGTTGAGTTTTTTGCTTTTCATTCTGATATTTTGTTCACTGCCTTACCCTTCACTTTCTTTACCTCTAAAATTGATTACTCAAATAAATCCCTCATTGCTAAGCTAGATAAATGTATTCATATTATTAGAGTCATTCACAAGCATTTAAAGATTGTCGTTTTCAGACTTCCTTCATCGGAATTCATAGTAGTTTTAATATTCTATGCTGTAGCTCTTTATTTCTCTTTTGTATTCAAAAGTACAACGTGCTGTTTTTAATTCATAGGAATAATATTGTCATAATAAGAATTCAATTTACTTCAACATTTAAGCAGATTAATTATTACTTATTACGAATACTTTATTCATCTTATAAGGATCACAGGCTAAGATAGCATATAAATCTTTGCGAATAGTTCATCTCGCTTGGTTGGTACTTGGAATAAGATTCAGTTAATACACTACCATATAGGTTATACAATACATGGAACATGTCCTGAATGTCTTTGGTGTTTAGGATAATGTTTTATGTGAATAATTAAATAATTAAATTAAGGACCCTGACCCAGCAGTGACAGTGATATCATTCGCTGCAAGAATGTTTTCTTACGATAATGATATGATAATATATTATATGACACTTAAGAAACTTTGTGAAAATAGGGTAAGTAAAAACATATATGCGCGTAGGTGAAAATAACCGTAACCGTATTGTGTGGCTCGTAAAGTGTAATGAGAAAGGATTGCGAGCGCGTGTACTGCTTCTATCTGAAATGGGGTAAAGAAATTCTCCCTAAAAAATTAACCACTGGTTTAATTTAAAACAAATAGTTTGCTACAAAATATAAAAAAAGAGCAGTGCTTCAATATACTGTACCTACACAGACAATGACAATGTGAGTTAAAAATTGACAAACACATTTGCTATGTCGTAATATGTACTTGTGAAGAATGGAAACAGGTAAAAGGAGCAAAAATGATGTTTATAACCATAAATTTCAACAGGTTGTCATTGCACAAAATTTCATAGGTTTCCAAAATTTATTATTGTTGACTGGCTAAAATCAAAATCAATAAGCCATGAATTTGTCTTCACTGGTCTTCATAATATTACAACCAATTGCACCTTTGGATTGTTATATCTATCGGATTTCATTCTGAGTCTGTGGAAAGTTAAACACAAAAATAACAATAATAAGCAATTTAGAACTAAAAAAACATGCATATAAATACTATCAACAACCATTGGGTAAAATATGGATTCATTTCATGTACATATTATACCTACAATGAAGTACAGAACTAATAATGCTAACATTGTGCAAATTCAATATTATTATTATTTATAATTTATGTTGTACAGTTAGTACAGTTGTAATTACAAGCTATAGTTTTATCTATTATTACAATATTTATGATGTGCATATTCTTATGTAAGTCATTAGGGTAATTAATATTACTGCTACATTATCTGTAGGTTTCAACAAGTAACAAGTCCCACTTTAGTTACTATTTAATCTTCGGCATATTTGGAGGCAATGAAATAAATGTCGATACAAAAAAATTTCCGTCTTGGTCTTGACTTTACTTTTATTTTCACTTTAGATTTAATTTAATTGAATTATTTTTTTTAAATGGTTAGTAGATCATTCATCTTCATGATTTTCAAGTTGACGTGGTACGACCCGGGAA
This sequence comes from Orchesella villosa, assembly GCA_036850725.1. Taxonomy (NCBI): domain Eukaryota; kingdom Metazoa; phylum Arthropoda; class Collembola; order Entomobryomorpha; family Orchesellidae; genus Orchesella; species Orchesella villosa. The sequence continues at coordinate 1,269 of JAANSM010005062.1, read as the reverse complement.
CATTATAACAAAGCCCGCATCTTAAGAATCATAAATTGACAGATCGCGAAGTTGGTGTAAGATAATTTTATAAGGATTCACCTGAAGAAAACTGAAAAATATGAAGGACCTTCCAGTAACGCTGTTTAAAGACTAAATGCACCCCTCACATAAATTCATTGTTTTTGGGAACTACCCGTTCAATAATTCGGTGGAGAGGTCAAATTTTGAAGATGAATGAAATGGTTCTTCTCTGACCAGCCGATAGTAATCCGTGCAATAAATTAAGACATTCCCCTAACACTTACGGTGTGCATGAATTCATAAATTTTCAATTGTCTGCTCTGTTGTCTGTTCGTATTTGTAACAACGGAGAAACTAAACGAAATAATGCCGACTGAGAATGAAATCAGGATTACTGGAACGCTTTCGCAGACGGTATAAGGGGTTAACAACATTCTGGGGCGAGAAGCGACAAAAATAGTGTCCTTTGAACTGTAGACTTTGTGGTTTTTCAACTGCTAGGTTGACGAAAATCATTTAAATATCTGATTGTCGAAAGTAATCAAGTAATCACTGTCCTTCCTTTGACATTAGATGTAACTTGTAATGAGTATCAATGAAATAAGTAAGCCAAACGAAGTTGAAATCGTTTTGTATGGTCTCTACTGGAGAAAATGGAGTTAAGTCAACTTATAGACAAATGCGTAGGGTGTCCAGGTTGTTGATATACAGGGTGGATACACAATATATTGCATACACATGCATACTGCTGTGACTTTTTTAACCAGTCCAAAGATTAAAGTCCAAAGTTGAAATTGACGTCAACACGGCGTTATCATAGCAAAGCGGTCGGAGGGTACTATTAGCATGTCATTTCTAGAAGCAGGGCATGATGATGACATTGCAAATAATGATTTCAGTTAATACATATACACGTATGAATTTTCAATGTTTACAGATAACTCAATTACAACTTTTCAGCTTTGAATTACATCATTTATCTATGTAAACTTTGACTTTGATACAGATCATTAAATTTGATTAACTGCTAAACCTAATCAAAATGTCTCTCGATCAGTAATAAGTAATACAAACTTGTTTGCAGAAATGCAATAAACACGCATAATTTTTGTTACTTTTGCTTTTACCCACGGAGCCCATTTTCCGCTTAATTCATCTTATCTTTATTACATTGGAAGTACATGTGATCATTGTTAGGACTGTCCATTCCCAAACAATAATTTATATTAAATATTATTTTAGATATTTACACAGCCTGGAAAATGT
>JAANSM010005060.1:0-10521 GCA_036850725.1 Orchesella villosa | reverse complement strand
TCTCTTATCAGTTCCAATTAGTTTGCGTTTACCTCCAAAAACAAAATCATTGCTAAATAGATATATAGTCATTCATAATGATTATGATATTATGATGTATGTTCAATATTAGATAAAGATAAAAATGTCAACATTAGTACTTCTATATTGTGCTTAGTGATTGATTTGCTTGTACAATGGTCAATGGTAGGAATGATTAAAGCTTGAAAATCTGCATTTAATTAAATGACATGTGAATATTCAACCTTGCTGTTGCATATATGTCCAATTGCCCAGCATACTTAGCTTGCCAGCAATATACGAATTGGGAAATTCATATACTCACTTACCTTTCACTATCAGATAGGGTTTTTCATTATGAACAGTGTGTCAAATGATCAAAGTGTTCGCAAAATAATCTGGTCTAAACTGATGCTTTTGCACCACCATGATAATGAATGAATTTGTTGAGAAAACAACATTCAATTTTAAATTACTTTTTTTGCCTTGCAAGTATATATATAAGTCAATATTTTAGTGGATGTAAGTACGCTGTACTCATACCGTACAGTCACGTTCCATTATCGTGAGCATATCTTGTTATAAATAATATCCATATTCAGCAGTCATATGCATTTCTATAAGAAGAATATAATATTATTAGACACAGAATTCACTACTGCATGAAGTAAAAGGTTGGTTTTCTACAAGCTCATTCGCGTTTGCTTTATATATAACGTATACCACAAAAACAAATAGCTATTTGCATAATGAAATTAAGGCGAATGTTTTACGAATGATCGTTATTGGATGTAAAATGAATCCATTTACTGTTTGTTCTTATCAAACAAACCGTTATTTGCCCGATGGCTGCATCTGAAGCACAAAAACGAGTTCCAGATATGTTATAAATATAAATTCTTAAAGCAAAGGATGTTCTAATATGCAGTCAATCATCAATAATGGCAATGGCAAGTCACGTATATTTTTATCTACAGATAGGTTTTTAGAATTTTATTATTATCGTATAATAATAATAATTATGATGGGTTCTTTCATGAATATGTGATTAATGTTCAATTGCTCAGTGTTGAGAACATTCGTATTGTATCTTACAGCTGCTCAAAATTACGACGATGTGTTTACTGAAAACATGAAACTAATCAGGTAAATATGAAGTCAGCCAGCTGTAGCATATTGCAAAGAAATTATGAAGAAAGTGATGACTACTACAATGACCTACAGAGAAATGGAAATCATTGGATCTGAATTAATTCATGAAATTTCCCCTTTTTACAATTTCCGTACAAGTTACATACGTTTCCTTTTGTACGTACCTGTCCTAAAAGTGTATAGTCAATCTGACACAGTCCTGGCAATCCTATTCCGATTGGGGCAGACTGCAACTCTCGAATTAAATTGTTTAGCTTATCACGATCTACCCATAATTTTTCACTATTGTTCCAATCCATCAGGCAGTCTTTAAAGTTCTGAATCTGCAATAAACGAAACTTTAATACACTAAAACTGCAAAAATACATAATCGCAACTTTTGATCTAAGAAATAAAATACCTTTCTGGTTATCTCAGCAGCTAAAACCAAAGCAATAGCTGCGTTAGCCATAGTAAAAATCTTCAGAACCTTGTCAAACCAATCATTTGCTCTTAGCCCGTAATCTAGATCAATAGCTAGCCAAGGGATGATGTCAAGCATTGCCAATAAAATACGATCTACCCATAATTTTTCACTATTGTTCCAATCCATCAGGCAGGCTTTAAAGTTTTGTATCTGCAATAAACCAAACTTTAATATACTAAAACTGCAAAAATAAATAATCGCAACTTTCGATCTAAGAAATAAGATACCTTTCTGGTTATCTCAGCAGCTAAAACCAAAGCAATAGCTGCGTTAGTCATAGTAAAAATCTTCAGAACCTTGTCAAACCAATCATTTGCTCTTAGCCCGTAATCTAGATCAATAGCTAGCCAAGGGATGATGTCAAGCATTGCCAATAAAAATACTGGAGAAATTGTAGAATTAAAAGCAGCGGATAAATATTTGAGTTCGTGATACTTATTCCAAATCAAATTTTGGGTTTCCAAAATACTCCTGTGCCTTATGGAATGATAATTTTCTCCAACGTTAAGGTTCAATGAGCTAATAAGTTTTTCAAAATTATTCGCAGCTACCCATAGGGAAATGGGAAGAACGTTGAAGAGCAGAACATTCATGTTTGAAAGTGTAACATCCTGAATGAATTTTAACATAATTTCTAAACACCCAAGTAGAATATCAGTCGTTGACAAAGCGAGTGAGTTTGGTGGGTGGTTAATTAAGGTTGAGTTTGTATGTACGAAAAATGTAAACTTTGCTCGAGAAAGGTATGACCTAAAAAGCAAGGAAGGACTCCAATCCCACGATTTAATAATGGGAGGGGAGTCACTTCCAAAAATGGGAGCTGAAATGGCGTAAAGAACGTAAAATGCGTGAAGACCTGCGATTATTACCCATTTCTGGAAAACAGAAAATGAAAAGTTAATCATCACATCATCATGAAATGAAAACAGAATAGTATCTACAGAATTGTATATGAGATTGTTATAAGTTGTTCAAGTTGCCCCACCTCAGCTCGTTTGGATGTTTTACTAGGAAACAGCAGCGAACTGTGGCTTATCTTGTGAATAAGATCCTCAAATAGCTTACGCTTTCTAAAAATTGTCCACCAAAATAAGAACGATCTACAGGTGAAGATGTGACTGTTGGCAAGTCTGAAGTAAAAAATTGTCGAATGAACTCCTGTAGATGCTTGCCATTGCCAGCTTCGTCGTAACTGTGCAAATCTGTAGAAAAATGATGGTACACAAACTCCAAACAAGCAGAGAATCTATAAAGTTGGCCAAATAGTGTTACAATTATTCTTCGTGATTAAAATGACATCATTCACAAAGAAAGTTGTTATTATATTTGTACCCTTTGAATTGTGCAAGTTTGTAGTTTATAATGTCCCGACTGTGAGTCAAAAATAGGACGAAATGGTACTACACAGGAGTAAAAGCCAACAGTAAAGTAAAAATGTATGTAGTGAAAACCACATAAACTACTTTCACCAGTTTCTACATTTTTCTGGTCAGAATCTTGTATCGGATAAATTGAAGGGGAAGTTATAATACAACCTATTTTTGGTAACTTGTTGTATAACATCATGGGAAAATTTATATACATATGTATTTAATTACCCCAATAAAATATAATTTCCAAGTGTGATTAACTGCTCATAGCAGAAGATGTTTAAATGTCAGCGGAATGTCAGTTTGGCAAAGGCCAATCATACTTTTTTTTGCGCAGGCAGTTCCATTTCACGGGTACACACTAAAAGATAAATTTCAACCAAACTTTTAAGTGCAAAATTCATATATAATTAACGTGCCAAAAATGTATAAATTGTATTAGCCTAGAATTAGAATGCAAATAATGGAAAGGTCTATGTTATAGTTATTTGAAGTTCTTTCTGTGTTAGATTGTCATTGTCATTGTCGCTAATTATAGCTTGTCGACAAGCATAACCTCAAGGCCGTGTTGTATAGTAGATATTAAAGTTGAATAGATAGAAAAGCTGAAACCTTCATAAACTTTGAAAGACATTCAGTTACGCCACCAATTAAGGAATAATGTGAATATCTGCGTTACAAGAACTTTTACAAAGAGAGTTTACTTGTAGAGCGTCGTCTCATCTCCTTGTATTAGGACGGCAAATATACGATGGTAAACAACCTCTATTCAAGTTACATTCATGTCCATAAATTATGCATAATCATGTTTTCAAATAGTTTTCAAAAGGAATTTTGTATTAATAGCATTTGTGGTTCATTTTCTTATTGCTGGAAAGACACCCTCACAATGCTCCTTTCTAACCGCTTCATACGCTTCTGCCTTCGGCATTACATTAATTATAGTCTCACTTTCCCCAGAGTTGCCAAAATATGATTGATTCCTTTTCCTTTCCTACTAATCCATCCTGATTATACAGCCTAAAATCAATTAAAACTTGGTATGCACGTACAGTGTAAAGTTCGAAGCCGGAAGAGTTAGCACTCTTGGCAATGTCCAATTTCCAACATGACTTATGAAAATAATTTCATAAAGACTCAATTTGATCTTCAAACTGGGTTCATCATCAACGTTCATCTTCATGCACAGGGAGAGATTCTAATCTGATTATGAGAAAATTATTGCCTTAAAAGTAAATAGTATGCTAATAACTTTTATAAATTTGACTATGATTTGATTTTGAATTCAGAAACTGTATTTATATGAAATTTATTTATTTTAACGTGATGTCTTACTGATTTATAAAGATGGAATAGATGAAGTCTTAAATTACAAACACTTGATTTTTGTAAATAAATTGTAATTCTAACGAGAACAGAAAATTATGAAATTGGATTTCTTAAAATAAAGTTAAATTATTATGACAGTAGTAATAAGAATTATGTGCCCAAACAAAAAATTTAAAACCAATTAAGTGAACTTTCTGACGTTCCACTTGACGAGTCAGAAATGTTGGAGGATGACGCAGCAGAAACACTTTTCCCTGCTAAACCATAGTAGTTATCATGATGATTGGTGCTTCTCTGAATATGATGATGATTTTCCGCCGATTCCGATTGATTTCCATTGTATGCTTCCGAATTGTTAGTAAAATTGAAATTATGATTATGGTTTCCCTGATCTGCGAACTCTGTTTCCTGCTGAAACACTGTTCCTTCTGTTCCGGCTGAATAAATTGATTGCTGATAAATGACAGAGCTGCTGGAACCCATGATTGGTGAAAGTCCAGGAGTAGCCGCTCTGTATAACTTCATAACCCAGTTTGGTTCGAAAACAGCATACTGTGCTGGTTTAGGATATAACTGTGGGAGCATGGTCCTCGGATTTAAGTTTAAAAATCCTGCTATCAAGTTGGTTGTTCCCTAATTGCACAATTAAAGTATAACTAAATGTAAATTTGAATCGATTGATGAAAATTTCAGTTTCAAAAAACCCCAAATTCGTTTTTATTATTAAATATGTACCTGCGAGAGACCAACTGATAACAGTTTCGCAAATTGCACCGTATCCACTTCTGGTTGCTGTTGTCTTCTATCAGTACAATCACTGTCTTCAAGAACATTTCCAAGAACTCGAATATAATTTCTAGCCAATCTCAACGTCTCGATTTTTGACAATCTTTGAGTCTGAGAATGAATTGGTATGACTTTGCGGAGTTTGTCCAGGGCTGAATTTAAACCGTGCATACGGTGCCTTTCCCTTGCATTTGCTTTATGTCTTCGTAATTTGGTTTTTGTTGGCTTCACGTTTGTTTTATTAATTTTAGTCTTAGAGTGTGTTTCTCCGGAACTGCAAGAATTCGGCTGATTTGAACTCATTTTTATGGACTTACAGAAAGTTAACGATGTTATCTTTTTTTAAATTAAAATAGTTGAACAAGCACTGTTTTATAAGTTTTAAATGAAAGAAAATGAACATAAGTTTTAGTCTTGAACGATGTTTTTCGAACGCTGTTCCGTTATTAACCATTGACTTTTTGTGAATAACAATAACTTCGCGTGTTTCAAAAGAAATTCATACTTGTAAGTATTAGAACTAGTTTTTGATGTCATACATGCGAGATAAAATGCTCATCCGTGCATTCATGTATTAAATATTTGGAAGTGGACCTCTTATACATTACTTTCAGATCAATGGAAACTTGTACTTAACATGCATCACCCTCATCATCAGGTAAGTGAGCCATGAGCCTAGATGACGTAAGACAAATGGCAGTAATAAGTTTACAGCATTAATACGAAAAGCTTGAAGAATTGCACTCTATTTTCGTAAGTAAATGTGTAGGTAGGAAGTTATGAACAGAAAATTATATGCAGTATGAAAGTCCAATAAAGTTCTTCCATAAAACTATGAAATCCTCATTGTGACGCAGAAAATTTTGTCTGCAAAGAAGATTACCTTATCAGTTTATACTCCTAATAGTCCTAATTCATCGGTACAAGTTGGCAAACATGGATTTTATTGTCGAAGTGTAAATGAGCTGGACATGAATTACTATTTTTCACATGCAGCAGGATAAAGTGAAAGGAGATAAGAAAGCATGACTTTCCAATTAAATCATGGATTAAGGTTGAAAGCTGTAAGCTTTGTTGATGTATGCAAAAGGGTGAAGTTGTAAATGCAGGGTTGGTATCGGTGGCCAGATGTTTCTCCCAGCACGCGACACGAGCGACATGGATAAAATTTGTTTGCACACAAGCATATATCATAAAGATACACACTTTGTTGAAAATCTACTCATGGTAAACGTTAAAACGTAACTTTCCACCAGACTAGCGGAAATGGGAAGAAATTATACGCATTCTACTGTATAATCTATAAATGAACGTTTTTTATTTCACTACACCTGATGGATAAAAACAGTAGGTATGCGATAATAGACGAATATTTTCTCATGCTTGCCTTAAAGTGTAACAACTGAGAATGATGAAGGAATTAACGACAATGTACACTTTACGGATTGTGGAAAAGTTGGATGAGCATGAAAACTTGGCAATGTATACTTGTAATAGTAAGTTTTATTTCCATCAGGATTATATAACGGTACAAATCGTACAATCAATCCCGGCTTGCATTAATTTTCTACTTATTCAATTATTCAACAATTATGTGCTATCTTTGACTCGACCAAAAATACAACAATCGATATTAGAATTAGGATTCCACAAGTTAGTGAGACATGTTTGTACACAGTTTTAGGTATGAATTTCATCTCGAATAGCTTTCCCCCATTTTCCTTGTATAGTAAATAGTTGATGGATCTCCTGCCTTTCAAGTTCCTCAAAAGATGAGACTTGTTGATTTTAGTTATTGTTTGAAATAGTACGTTCACATTATTCTCTCTAAAAACCAAATTGTAATACGTTTCCCATCTCTGATACACACCAGATTCATATATCATGGATATACAATGGGTGAAAGAAGGTGCAAAATAATTCCGATAAATCGTCCAAAATGTTCGACGCATGAAAACTGGCAAAGGGTTTGCAGGGGATACCCAACTCTTGGAAAATGTAGACATGTATAATTGCATTGTTTGAACATATTCCTGTTGGTCCAAAAAAGCGAATTTGTCTGGTAAATTTGATCCATTTAAAACATACTGATGCATGAAATCAAATGAATTTTGTTGGATCCATTGAATGTTTTTAGACAAGGAGTTTAATTCCAATGACAATAAGTCCAGAGAAGTATCTTCCACGCTGTTCATAAGCCCAGAAAGAACATACTCCTTAAAAAGTGAGTCAGTTTGATAAAAAGTCTCATTTAACCTGCGCACGGAGCCTTCCATCGTTGCAACATGAATTTCACTTTGAATAAGTTCTCTCAGAGACTTCGGAAAGCTTGGAGTTGAATCTTTGGATAGATACGAAAATATCGTTCCTTTGTAAAGTTGCGATATCTGTAGGGATGTGATTGCCCACATTAACCAAAGAGAGAATACCGTCAGTCGTTGGAAATGGTGAGCAGGTATTTTTGTGCTGATGCTAATTTTTGATGGTTGATCAAACAACATTCCAATGGTGAAGAGAAAGATCCTCAGCCAATTTTCGAAAGTCTTTGTTTCCGACACAAACGTAAATATTCCTGAAATGCTTATCACTGTTATAAGCACGGAAACTCCTGTTGATAAGTCCATTGGTTGAAGTATGGTTCGGAAATTACCTGGAACATTGTCAAGAACAACGATGAAATAATACGGAGTAATTGATACTGCGAAAGGCAGCCATTCATACTGAGTTAGAGGAAGTACATCCCTGTTTACACTGCCAATTAAAATGTTATAGTAGATATAAGAACTTCCAAACTCCCATTTTCGCATCCTATTTTTGGACCTGTCATCTTGGGAGTATATTGTGAAGTTGAGCTTTTTAATCACATGGATTAATGCACATATTCTAGGTTCAATGCTGTTTTTTAAAACAATACACGATTTGAAGTCTCGAAGATTAGGTTGGTCGTTAATCACTTGAGGAACATAGATGTATCTTCCATTAAGGTTGGAATGAAGTCTAGTCCACTGCTGTTTAATACCTTCAATAGTTCCAAGACCAGGTGAATTGTAGTCGAATGGCACTATGATACGTTTGCAGGATATACAAATTATGTGTAATTCATGACTATCTTTTATTCCCATGAATATAGTTTGAAACCGATTCCCAGCTGCTGTATTATAAAATTCTATAATGTGTTTGATGTTCTCTGCATAAATTTGTACAAGAAGCCATGTGAAAGTCGGAACACCAAGATATTCGGTATAAGCTATTTGGTCACGAACCAAGTATCCAATAAGGTAATGTGGATACAGAAAAACTCTACAGGTTTCAAATTTCGTTGGTATGAGTCCAGGTTTAGAGTGATCATTTGTCTGATTCAATTCAATTACATTACCAAATTGTACACTCCATATTGCGTCATAATTAGTTAAGTAAGAATGGGTATTCTCATGGTATAATGACCAATATTCCTGAAGGGAAAATCGGGTGTCAATGAAATACAAAAAATAGCAGTTCTGAAAAATATCCAGAAAGCTTCCTAAATGTTGCGAATGCACAGACGTTTGAAGGTGTGAAACGGGGCTGCTTTCTCCAGTCCAAACGAGTGAATTTATTGCTATATATAAAATTTGCAACCGTTTTGAAATGTTGAATAAAAACATTCCATTTGCAGTTGTAGACTATCTGTTAAACGGACAGTGACTTTATATCAATTAATCAACAAGTAAGTTTGTAGCTTTCTCGGAAATGCTTCGTCTTTATCTTGCTTCCATGCAATAATAATTTAATTCTTGGAATTTATTCTGTTTAGAGAAATAATGATTCTACACGTATATGTATGGATAACGTCCTACAGAATAGTACTAAATTCAGGCAGCGAGCTTGCTTGCACCGTATATTTACAGTCCTTGACGAATATAAATAATCTTGAAAAGCTGTCACGTCTCACGTCAGTCACGTCGCGTCATCACAAATTCAACAGTACGTAATAAAGATTTCTTTGGATATTGTTTTTATTATTTATTCAATTTAAATCATAAAATAAAAAACCAACATTACAAAACACTCCATTTCAACTTACACCTGTCACTTACTTTTCCCCCAAGGAGAAAGTTTTCCAAATATGATGCACGTGATACAGACATGTCTTAAAAATCATTTTTCAAAGAATTCAAACAAACAAAACGTATATTTTTAAGATTGATAGAGGATTCTAGTATGTCTAGTTCTAGAGTAACAATACAGTATGCATTCAAAACAAAATGAAAAAATGGTCATACAAATGCGTACTAATTCATACATAATCATCGTGAAATAAACTGAACTCAGAACGATCTTAAAATTTAAATGCCAGTCTGATTTTTCAAACCCATTTTCTATTGCCATAAGATTGTAGTTGAACAGCCTGTTAATAGGAACTTTATTGTTATATCTATTAAGCGGTCATGACGCATTCATACCTTTCAAATCTGTATTAACGCTTCGAATGATGTTGTTTGTTACTCATCTTAATTCTTGAAATCCTATACCACCTGTCGTAAATACCTGACTCGTAGACTTGGGTTAAGGCATTGATAAAAAAAGGAGCAAAAAAGTTGGCATGCACTGCCCATGAATCTCTATACATGAAAAGGGGTAAAATAACCTTTTTCGAAACCCAATTGTGAGTGAAAAACACAATCAAAATTTTATTTCTATTCAGCGATGTTTCAGGACTATCAAAGCAAACTGACGAGGGATGTCTAAACCGTTTCCGTTTGTTTGTAAGCTTGAGGATCGCCCTATTTTTGACCATATTCAGAGCAAACTCATGATTATTATCTGATAACCACATTAGGGAGCTATTCAATTTCTTTGCATGCATGACCAAGGGAATTTAGTTTTGTTGCTTTGAACCATTTTGGTGGTATGTTGTGTTTCAAGATTCTCCCTTCAAAATGTAACTTCCACAAGTTTTAAAAGGTGTGCAACTCAATTCGATGCTTGTAGTGGGTAATGCATAATAAAGCTGTATAGAGGAAGATTATTGCGTTTGGTTGAATTTTTCCAATTTCAGGCAGAACAAATAAACGCAGTAAGCGGTACAATTCAATCCAAGTTTTCATTAATTTAATATTTATATATATTAGTATTCATTAGATAGTGTGATATCTCTGACTCAAACAAAAATACAACAATCGAGATTAAAATTAGGATTGCACAAGTTACTGAGATATGTCTGTACACAGTTTTAGGTATGAGTTGCATCTCGTAAACCTTTCCCCCATTTTCCTTGTATAGTAAATAGTTGATGGGTCTCCTACCCTCAACGTTCCGCAAAAGATGAGACTTGTTGCTTTTAGTTATTGTTTCAAATAGTACCTTCACATTATGCTCTCTTAAATCCAAATTGTTATACGATTCCCATCTCTGATACATCCCAGATTCATATATGGT